>JAXGGA010005773.1:0-75249 GCA_038373865.1 Uloborus plumipes
CCCATTTAAACCATACCCCTCTACTCCATTTAACACTGGTACAGTTGATCATCTTAGATATATATTAAACATTTTTTTCTTTAAAAGAAAAATTGAAGGCTGGACTTGTATTTGAATTTACTGCTTTAAATAAGAGTTGTATTGTTTGTCAGTAAAAAAATTTCGGAAAAGGGCTAGTGATTGGGTAGGGACAAGCCCGGATTTAGGCAGGGGCCACATGGGCCCGGGCCCAGGGCGGCAAATTTTAGGGGGCGGCAGCATTTGTATCAATCAAAAATTTCGACAAATAAACAAAATAATTTCAGAATTATTTCCAATTTCCATCTTTAAAAAAAATTCTTCATGTAATTCAGGGGCGGCGCTTTTTTTTCCTTCTTTTTTTCCGTCTCAAAAGTGCATCGGACATAGGACATTTTCACCTAGCCTAACTTTTTAGCAGAAGCTCTATTTTCCTCTTTTTTCCATATCAAGACCAGCAAGACTGTGTTCAAGTCGAAAACAAGAAAAGCATCCCCTCGCGGCAAAAGGGGTTCTTCACCGTGTCCCAGTCGTTTGGCCAAAATCCCCCAGAGACTTTCCTTATCAGACGAAGATGGACCCGAGCCTCCCAGTGGGGGGTGTGGGAAGTGTCAATCAAACTCCGAGTTCGGACGGTGTAGGGATTCTAAACCGGTTGATTTTCCCTATTGAAGGGAGATCTTTTCCCTCCTTAGAGCACGTGCATAAGGCTTCCATTCCTTTCCAGGCTTCCAAAATTAAGGTTTTATTTATTTATTGATTTATTTTTTCCGTGTGTGTGTTGAAAAATATAACTGCAATAAAATTTAATGCAAATATTACAGCAAGCAAAAATATTTATAAATATTGAATGAGCTAAATGAAAATTGAACTAAATTAACGAACTAAAATTTTCCAATTGAACTAAATTGGACAAATAACGAAATCAGACAGTAAGATAAAAAACTCTTTCTCCTTAAATATCTTTTATACGCTTCAAGTAAAACATTTTTTAATACTCGCAGCATTTTTTTTTTCTTTTACATACAAAAAAAAAAAATAATTTTATGATAAAATTTAATAAAGTTATAAAATCACTACTTCATGTAAAATAGTTCTTAACGATGTCTTTGGAAATTGAATGCACAGTAAGAACATTCGGAAACGTCAGAGATTTTTTCCAAGTAACATTCCAAGATTTCACGGGATCTACCAGTTGTCCTGAATAAAACAAGTGCAGTGCCCGCCACTAATAAAATCACTGGGTTATAAAATCAGTCGCTTTATGAGATCAAATCTGGAAGAACAGAATCATTACTACATCAAACTATGTTAAAACTATCCTTTAATAAAATCATTAGCGCCGTTTTATAAAATTAAGCTATGTTATAAACGGGGGGGGGGGGAGAGAAAACACGCTTTTTCTTGTCTGAATAAAACTTTATAAACTCTCAAATGATTTTGAATCTTACTCATACAGCAATAAGTGAATATTTTAAAAACCTTGTGTTTGAAAAAAATGTACTTCATACATACTATAAGTTAAATTCGAATTGCGTTTTAATATATGCCGGTTTATAAAATCTGCCGCTTAATGAAACCAAATATTCTCGGAACAAATGTGATTTTAATAAGAGGCGGGCACTGTATCTCAGAGATATGCCAAACGGCTTTTAATGAATTTCACGAACACAATTGTTTTGTAATCTGCTCTATAATTTTTTGTCATACACTGCGATGCAAAAGTTGAGCCGTTTTTCTGAGCCGTTTTTTCAATTCCTTCATCCTTAAGAAATATAATTTTTGACTTTTTGATCGATACGCATGTCTGAATTTGCTCTCCACAAAGTAAAAAACAATGTACTACCGTACTAGAGCCGATTTAAAAGACAAAAAATTAATAAAGTAGGTTCATTTTCAAATTTCAGCTTCCAAACTTTCTCATCTTCTTTACACGAGAACTAAAGAGCTTCTGATATTTTTATTATTTATTCAGCAATCTCTGCGCTTTATAAATGAATAATACAGTCCCGCATTTCCTCCACCAATCACATTTCAAGGGATATTTGCATAAAATCTGACTATTGTCTAAACTTTTGCAACAATGCAAAAAAAAATGTCATTTGTTTTCTCCAAAATTTGATTCCAGTTCTAGTTTTAAGAACTCCAGACACGTATTTGGGACCATATTGTGTACTTGCAGTAGAAATTTGAAAGCATTTCGTTGAATAGTTTTCTTTTTATTCACATATTTGCATTTTGTCTAAACTTTTGCATCGCAGTGTACACATTTAAATGTAAGTAGATATCTCGTTAATGGATACATTTATAAAAAAGTATTTACTATTAAAATGTTACATACTTTATCAGGTAGGACATGCAAACCACTTTTTTAGATATGCTACCTTTAAATATAAATAAATGAGGGGTGGCCCACTTACCATTCCTAGGGGGTAAGTGAGCCACCCACGTCATTTTTTAAAGAATATGATAGTTAAAAACATTTAAAGCATTTTTTAGGAAATAATGCTGAACTGTGTTTTATAATGTCCAAGATAAAATAAGTCAACAAGTTTAAACTTTTTTTTTTGCTTTAAAGCTGTTGTATAAGACTTTATAAACGAACTGTTCTAAAAAAAGGGGGCCCACTTACCCTAACCAACCCTAAATTAATTAAAAAAAAAAGACCGAATAAAAGATTTCTGGTAGAGATCTAGAATTATTTGAGAAACGCCTTCCCTAATAATAAAGTGTGTTTAAGTAACATTTACTTCCATTTAAAGTAGAAAGTATGTTATCTTCAAGAATTAAAAAATACTTATTCAAAAAAAGTTATTGAGAAACCTCAAACAAAGGGCATAACTTAGTATTTCATGATATAATATTAGCAATCTGTGGTTCAAACAGCACATGTCAGTCTACCGATACCGATCATGCCGGAGGAAAAATCCCCAAAAATGTCCCTCGTGCAGAACTTTCTCTTCGAGTTGGAGAAAACGGCTTTTGTGTCCTTATCTCTGCTCCTCTCCTTTTGTCCGTTGAGAATCTAATCCGGTCAGTTGAGGGGTCTGAGACATCAGTACCCAGGGGAATTTTGGCGAGAGTTCGGGTGAATCGATTTTCCCTATTGAGGGGAGATCTTTTCCCTCTTTAGAGCACGTGCATAAGGCTTCCATTCCTTTCCAGGCTTCCAAAATTTTGGTTTTATTTATTTATTGATTTATTTTTTCAGTGTGTGTTGAAGAATATAACTGCAATAAAATTTAATGCAAATATTACGGCAAGCAAAAATATTTATAAATATTGAATGAGCTAAATGAAAATTGAACTAAATTAACGAACTAAAATTTTCCAATTGAACTAAATTGGACAAATAACGAAATCAGACAGTAAGATAAAAAAACTCTTTCTCCTTAAATATCTTTTATATGCTTCAAGTAAAACATTTTTTAATACTCGCAGCATTTTTTTTCTTTTACATACAAAAAAATAATTTTATGATAAAATTTAATAAAGTTATAAAATCACTATTTCATGTAAAATAGTTCTTAACGATGTCTTTGGAAATTGAATGCACAGTAAGAACATTCGGAAATGTCAGAGATTATTTCCAAGTAACATTCCAAGATTTCACGGGATCTACCAGTTGTCATGAATAAAACAAGTGCAGTGCCCGCCACTAATAAAATCACTGGGTTATAAAATCAGTCGCTTTATGAAATCAAATCTGGAAGAACAGAATCATTACTACATCAAAACATGTTAAAACCATCCTTCAAAAAATCATTAGCGCCATTTTATAAAATTAAGCTATGTTATAAACGCTTTTTCTTGTCTGAATAAAACTTTATAAACTCTCAAATGATTTTGAATCTTACTCATACAGCAATAAGTGAATATTTTAAAAACCTTGTGTTTGAAAAAAATACTTCATACATATGTTAAATTCGAATTGTGTTTTAATATATGCCGGTTTATAAAATCTGCCGCTTAATGAAACCAAATATTCTCGGAGCAAATGTGATTTTAATAAGAGGCGGGCACTGTATCTCAGAGATATGCCTAACGGCTTTTAATGAATTTCACGAACACAATTGTTTTGTAATCTGCTCTATAATTTTTTGTCATACACTGCGATGCAAAAGTTGAGCCGTTTTTCTGAGCCGTTTTTTCAATTCCTTCATCCTTAAGAAATATAATTTTTCTTGGACTTTTTGATCGATACGCATGTCTGAATTTGCTCTCCACAAAGTAAAAAACAATGTACTTTCGTACTAGAGCCGATTTAAAAGACAAAAAATTAATAAAGTAGGTTCATTTTCAAATTTCAGCTTCCAAACTTTCTCATCTTCTTTACACTAGAACTAAAGAGCTTTTAAGATTTTGATTATTTATTCAGCAATCTCTGCGCTTTATAAATGATTAATACAGTCCCGCATTTCCTCCACCAATCACATTTCAAGGGATATTTGCATAAAATCTGACTATTGTCTAAACTTTTGCAACAATGTAAAAAAAAAGTCATTTGTAATATCCAAAATTTGATTCCAGTTCTAGTTTTAAGAACTCCAGACACGTATTTGGGACCATATTGTGTACTTGCAGTAGAAATTTGAAAGCATTTCGTTAAATAGTTTTCTTTTTATTCACATATTTGCATTTTGTCTAAACTTTTGCATCGCAGTGTACACATTTAAATGTAAGTAGATATCTTTTTAATGGATACATTTATAAAAAAGTATTTACTATTAAAATGTTACATACTTTATCAGGTAGGACATGCAAACCACTTTTTTAGATATGCTACCTTTAAATATAAATAAATGAAGGGTGGCCCACTTACCATTCCTAGGGGGTAAGTGAGTCACCCACGTCATTTTTTAAAGAATATGATAGTTAAAAACATTTAAAGCATTTTTTGGGAAATAATGCTGAATGTCCAAGATAAAATAAGTCAACAAGTTTAAACTTTTTTTTTGCTTTAAAGCTGTTGTATAAGGCTTTAAAAACGAACTGTTCTAAAAAAGGGGGCCCACTTACCCTAACCAACCCTAAATTAATTTAAAAAAAAAAAAAAGACCGAATAAAAGATTTCTGGTAGAGATCTAGAATTATTTGAGAAACGCCTTCCCTAATAATAAAGTGTGTTTAAGTAACATTTACTTCCATTTAAAGTAGAAAGTATGTTATCTTCAAGAATTAAAAAATACTTATTCAAAAAAAGTTATCGAGAAACCTCAAACAAAGGGCATAACTTAGTATTTCATGATATAATATTAGCAATCTGTGGTTCAAACAGCACATGTCAGTCTACCGATACCGATCATGCCGGAGGAAAAATCCCCAAAAATGTCCCTCGTGCAGAACTTTCTCTTCGAGTTGGAGAAAACGGCTTTTGTGTCCTTATCTCTGCTCCTCTCCTTTTGTCCGTTGAGAATCTAATCCGGTCAGTTGAGGGGTCTGAGACATCAGTACCCAGGGGAATTTTGGCGAGAGTTCGGGTGAATCGATTCTTTTCGTAGTGAAGAAAGTCAAGAAATGGAACTAAATAAATGAAGCTAAGCAGATAATATTTTTCAGTACGAGAAATGAGAAAATCTGCTGGTAAAGCAAAAAGAAAAAAAAAAACTAAAGTCGCCGCACATAATATTAGAGTTCTTTGCGTTCAAAGTGCAACATTTATGCATTGTAGCATTTTCCCTTTTAACTATCCGTCTTGTCTGCAGGGGCGGCCCTAGCGCCGGACATTGCGGACCCCTGTCCGGAGCGGCATATTTTAGGGGCGGCATTTGGACTCGAATATAATTAGGCTGAAATAAAATTATATTTGGGCAAAAATAATGTTTTCTTCAAGGAAAGAAAAGTATAAACGAATTTTACAAACATAATTCTTTTTGTATTTCGGAATTCTGAAAATTATGAATGTAGCGATGTTTAAGCGTGTTATTTAAATGTATTCACTTCAGTGTAGCATTTTGGTTGTTTCAACATAGCCTATTAAAATAAACAAATATATATTATAAACTATAAACGAATCTTTAGAAACTTTGACTGTCAATGGAGACTTTTAAAAAAACAAACTAACTACATTAGACAACTTTTTTAAGCATGTTAATGTTTTGAAATTGTTGGTAGAAGACCAGAGTGCCCCGAACGGGGAGAGAAAAAAATCTCAATTTACCGCATTTTACCGAATGAATAAAAAATAAATATTAATAAAATGTGTGCATGCATAGATACTTACATCTGATGAGAAGAGACATAAGGCATCGTTTATAAAAAAACAAAATAATACATGATTGTAATAGTTTAGAAAGCAAAATTCAGAAACACAGACTTTAAAAATACTTTCCAATGAAAATAATCACAGCCAAGTCATGAATTAGCTGAACAGATAGATTTAAAATTGACTCAGAAATTTTACAGGATAAAAAGTCAAAAAGAATTTAAAAAAAAAAAGTCTTTTTTCTTCTTGATACTCCTATAATAAATTTACCATTGAATAACAATCCATTTACAACAATACTTTACCCGGTATTTCTGATATAGCAAGCAAATTATTAATCTCTCATTAAGTTTTCATAAAAGTGTGCATCAGATACAAGTGTTGTTTAACTGCATTTTTTTAAATGATTATTTTACAAACTTAAGATAATTGATTGTATCTTATATAAATACATTTAAGAACTTTAGACACGCCATATAATTTATTGCTCACATGCACCCAATGTGTGTACGCAACGTGTAACACACACAATGTGTAGAAAATACGCAAAGCCCGTCCTACATTTCCTTTTCTTCCTTTTTTTTTAAAGATCTGCTAATTATATTGTGGTATTTGTTTTCTTTTTTTTTTCTTTCAATTTATAGCTTTAATTGATCTAAACGGGGCTGGATATACCTACAATCTAAACAAACAATGGTCCTCCCTTTGCTGCCCCCCCCCCAAAAAAAAAAAAAACATTACTCGTTCCTGAAAAAAAAAAGTACTTGAAAAAGTAAAATTCATTTCCAAATGCGTGAAAAGCTTGAAAGTTCTTAAAAAAAAGTATTAAATTCAGCTCCTTAATGCTTCCTGCATCAAAAATATAAAACTCATGATTTTCGCATTTCTGTAGCATAGTGCTTGAGATAAATTTGTGATTCACGTGTTTCATATCTTGCTATTTATTCAATTCCTGATTTAGTATTTTGGAAGTTTTTTGTTATTGCTTGCTTTTATCTATACCACATTTTTTTGATGTCTTTAGAACGAGAAAAAAATACTAGACTACCCTTATTGTTTTTCTTTTTCTGCTTTCTTGTGACTAAAAAAACAGTTGAAGTGAGAAATCTTCAGTAATATCTGCTTCTTAACTAAAGACACATTTATTTTAAAGTTAGTGAAATTAGGCAATTAAGCATACAAATGTCAGAGGCTGGAATGTGCAAATAAATTGCCTTAAATATAATTATTCTTGATGTCTTGAAAATAATTAAATTATTCTTTGAAACTCCTTGAAAAGTGCAGCAACTTTATATCTTATCAAGTGCATCAAGCTTCAAGTGTCCGAATGTCGGGATGTTACTCTTCTGTTTTCTAAATCTTCAAACCATTACCTTTAAATCATTTTTTCATTTTATTTTATTGATCAGTTTGCATTTAATGCAGTATTGTATTAGTCGGTGGATTTGAGAGACACCAACTTTATACCGAAAGCAGATGTGAGTTTTCTTTTCTCCTTCCAAGCTCTTTTTCCTCGTCGATTGATGTCACCGATTTATAGAACCACAAGTACAAGCAATTTTTACTTTGACTGATTTTAATTTGCAAAAGAAGGTATAACTTTTAAAAGGTATTGTTTACCTATTTTTCTCCTGTTATTTTTGTAGTCTTAATAACCTCCAAAATGCAACATTTTTAGGTCTATTTTTCAAAATTTCCCTCGAGGGAGAAACCCCCGAGCCCCCTAAAATCGCGGATATTCTATACTTCATTAAAAATAGTCATCGCTTTACTTTAATCATACTCATCCTCCCTCAAGGGTAAATTTAAAAAAAGGAAAAAAAAAAAAGAATAAGAGACAGCACGAAATGTAAAAAAACCAAAACAAACATGAAGTTCTGCATCAGCGAAAAAAAGACAAAAATGGCCTGTTCTGCCCACAACAAAAAAAAAGAGGCCGAATATCTAAAATAGCTTATGGCGACATTCGGTCTAAATCCGACCCTGAATACAAGATTTTATTTTGTTAGGCTGTTTTTAATTCCTATTATCTATTTATTGGTTTGTACATTTTTTAGCAACATTTATTACTTTTCAAACTTTAATCGCGGAAAGGGGCGGCATTTTGCATTTTTGTCCGGGGCGGCAAAACTGCTAGGGCCGCCCCTGCTTGTCTGGGGTCATGCTACACACACTATGAAATTTACCGAAAGGCGCCAAGGAAAGAAACGGTTTGGTTTATAGTAAATAACGTCAATGAAAGAATGAGGTATATTTTTATTAATCAAAAGATAACAAATGTATAACCAAAAAAAAAGAAAAAAGAAAGATTGCAGCCGCACGCACTATATATATACACTGCGATGCAAAAGTTTAGACAATTGGCAAATATGTGAATAAAAAGAAAACTATTCAACGAAATGCTTTCAAATTTCTACTGCAGGTACACAATATCGTCCCAAATACGTGTATGGAGTTCTTAAAATTTTAACCGGAATCAAATTTTGGATATTACAAAAAACAATTTTTAACATTGTTGCAAAAGTTTAGACAATAGTCATATTTTATGCAAATATCCCTTGAAATGTAATTGGTAGAGGGAAAGGCGGGATTTTATTATTCAATTATAAAGTGCAGAGATTGCTGAATAAATAATCAAAATCTCAAAAGCTCTGTAGTTCTCGTGTAAAGAAGATGAGAAAGTTTGGAAGCCGAAATTTGAAAATGAACCTACTTTATTAATTTTTTGTCTTTTAAATCGGCTCTAGTATGGTAGTACGTTGTTTTTTACTTTGTGGAGAGCAAATTCAGACATGCGTATCGATCAAAAAGTCCAAGAAAAATTACATTTCTTAAGAATGGAGGAATTGAAAAAACGGCTCATACTGACGATTCGCCCCTTAATCCTACAAAACTTCAATTTGGGTCAAAAACAGCACGTGACAGCATAAGTAGATGAACAACTGAATCGGAATGCATTAAAAAAAACAAAGAATTGTGCCTGAGCCTTTTCGGACAGAGTGTCCCAAATAAGCCAGATTTTAATGTGAAAAGCAGCATATGTATCATCGTGACTAAAAAATGAATGGTACTTTCTTTGATAAAAATTATTAAGGTATCCGTACACCTTCGACAACAATTTTTTTAAATTTTCTGAATTTTACAGTTAAAGTTACATTTTTCATTCATACATGATCTAAAATGTATGTATAACTGAAAAAAATCCCTTTCTTTGTATTTGGGTGGAAGATGGAGTGGAAAAATAAGCGAATTTCAGTAAAAATGTCACTGTGTCGCAAAATACTGTAAGTCAGTATCAAATGCATATATTTACATTCTGTAAATGTGAGATCAATAATAATAGTCTTTTCTGGGGAATAGACTATGCTCATGATTATAACCTCATTAGTTCTGAAGCTATGGTGGTTAGACTACCTATAAATATGCGAAATCCCAGAACACACGAAACGTTAAGCATAAAAAGCAGCTGTAATTCATAAATTATTGAAGTTACAAACATGAGCATAGTCTATTCCCTGGGAAACATTATCTAGAATGAATGTTCAAAATTTCTAGTCATTTGAAACATAACTTTTTGAGCTATCATGTTTTGCGACAGTTGAAACAGCGGAAAAACCAGTTTTGAGAAAACGCAGAAAATAACTTTTAACCATCATTATTACTTTGAAAACAGCAAGTGAATGGAATAAAATGAATTAAAATCATGAAGTGCATTCTTTTAGTGACATAAAAGGGCAAAATTTTCTTTTTAGGTTCACCTGTCATTATTTTATGAAGGTCACTTTATAGACAGTGATTTAAAATCAAATAATAGAATGAACAAAAAATTTTCATTTTCACAGAATTTAATGTTTAAAATAATATTTAAAAATACCATGTGACATAAACATTAAATAATAAAGCAAAAGCAAAAGCAAAAAAAAAAAAAAACTATCAAAACATTATAAATAGTTAAGTACCAGAATAAATAAATGTTGAACGGTACAAATAATTAGAATATAGAGCATGTTCTCGTCTCCGACTTTCAGAACGAACACACATTTGGAGCAATAAAAAATAATGTACACATCATCTTAATATTCTCCTGCTTTATATGAGCATCCTTCTTTGGAATCTAAAGCAGAAACTTTTTTCTTCCGAACTGCTCTAAGAATCTTCCTACGTTTTTTCGAGGAAGGGGTAGAATGCCGAACAGATTCTTGTATTCGCACCCTGTCCAAATGATCATAGCACTTTACTGTATAATATCCTAAATCTTTTAGTCCAAGTCCAGATAAAATGTTCAGACAACCCTTAAACCCATCATTGAATTGTACAACAGCATCATATACACCCAATTTTAAAGTTTTGAGACAGACAAATACCTCTTTTGGTATCCTCTGCCATACAACACTATTAAAGCACTCATTAGAATTTTGAGTTTTGCCATGCAGGCATTTGCTCAAAAGATCTCTTGAGCATAAACCTAAATACACAGGCTTGACTTTGTTTAGAACATGATTTGGAAGGCCTGCATATTTCTCCTCCACGCTCGAGTTCGTAGCTTTTGCCCGCTGGAAAAAACACCAACTGTCTTTGCCAATAGGGCATTGCCCATGCATGGGTTTTCTCGAGCTCGATGCACAGTGGAAGAGTGCAGCAATAACATTTTGCTGCATCTTTTCTAAGTCTCCGACATTGCTCCGGATGGCTATGCCGTAGTAATTTTGAAGGCGATCGATAAAAACATCTGTAAGCTTTCCTCTTCCTGAGAGCCCTTTAGTGCGTGATTTCAATTTTCGCAAGCGAGATCCGACTCTTTTTTGTATATGTCCAATACACTCTTGCTTGACAACACTATTTTTCCCATAAATATTTTGTACATTTAGGAATGCTTTGGAGTCGCCATCTCCATAGTACTTTGTATATTTTAACGCTCGGCTTTCAATAGATCTTAAAAATATCCGAGATGATCCAACAATCTCCATTTTGCCTGCAGCTCCTTTAAAATTGCACTGGCAAATATGATCTGCTTTGCTTGTAAGGTATTCTGTGTTTTTTTGGATCTTTTCAAGTTTCTTGCATATTGGGCAGTACGAGGACATCACTTCCACATCTACTACTTTGCCCGTATTGACAGAAATGGCAGAAACACATCCGTTCAATGAGGTATACCCTCTACGCTGCCAAGTTCCATCAACGGATACTCCACACTCCAGCACGTCTTCATTTTCATTTGAATGAGTTGCCACTAAATCATCAGCAGCCTTTTTCATCGAAGATTCAGCGACATCTTTAACAACTTCAAGTAGTTTCTGTTCAGAATTGACATATGCTGTTTTAGATAGGGTAGGCAAGTTTAAAGTTGCACACAACTTATACGATGCTGAGAAACCTTTCCCTATTTGTCGCATTCCGTACACTAACCTACAGTTTATTTCGGGTGCATTTACAATTTTTTTTGATGAAGCAAAACCTTTGCAAAAATCACATTCTCTACATTTTACAGAAAAATGGGAACATAACCCATACATGGTCTCTTCTGTCAAGATTAACTTTTCAGCTAAACAACTAGGGCAGCTAAGTTCATTAAACACATCAGATAGGATCTGTAGGTCAAAAATTCTATTTCCAGTCATTGTCTCACTTTTATCATCATTTAAGGAAGAATCAGCAGTAAAATCAATAGAACAAGCAGTTAATTTTGAGGAACTAGCAGTTTGTGATAAGCACTCTTTGTCACTGGCTGCACTCTCTTTGTCACTGGCTGCATTCTTCTTTGAGAAACGATTCCCATAAAAGTTGCGTCTCCGCGTCCTCGCAATACTTTTCCCCATTTATTAAGAAGAAAATAAAACAAAAAACAAACTACGATAGCTTTAAAAAAGCAAGAAAAAACAGCAAAATATTAAGAAGAGAAGATCGCAATCGGTGAAGCACAGATGTAAACAACACTGACGAATAAAACTCGTTGCCAAACAAATTAAAATAAAAACATCAAAATAAATATTGCCAGATGTATTTTGAATACTTTAAAAGAAAAATTTTAAATTTGAATAAATTACTTGAGCCACAAAAGCTGATTGAGTAGCGTATTCTTAGCAGACGATAACTGTCAAACTTCACTTCCGGTATTTAAACCTGTACTTCCGGTCTTCAAACTTGATGTTATTCCATAATTTAAATCGCTCTAACTTCACTTCTAAGTACAATAGAGACAAAATTCTTGCTGTTTTAGAAAGCTAAAAGATTGAGGTTTTATATTAGAGCAAAATTGAAAATTCGTAATTTTGATCGAAAATCACGTTTCAAAGGTGTACGTATACCTTAAAATTGGGATGGCCTAGATGGATTATAATTATACTCGCGGGACTTGAGAAATATCCAATGATCATACGCTGTGCTGCTTTTACCATTAAAATCTGGATTATTTGGGACACTCTGTCCAAAAAGGCTAAAGCACAATTCTTTGTTTTTTTATGCATTTCGATTCAGTTGTTCATCTACTTATGCTGTCACGTGCTGTTCTTGACCCAAGTTGAAGTTTTGTAGGATTACAGGGCAAATCATCAGTTCGAGCCGTTTTTTCAATTCCTTCATCTTTAAGAACTATCATTTTTCTTGGTCTTTTGAGTGGCATCTACGCTTGTAGACCTTTCAAGGAATGCAGTTCCTGTGAGAGTCGCCAATGTAAGTGAAAGACCGAGGAATATTAAGAAAGGAGAAGTGTTGGCACATTGTACTCCCGTAAACTGCATCATCAGAAGAATTGATTCCTCCGAAGCTGTGTCTTCTGAGTCCTTGACCTCGAAATTAATTGGGAGTGCAGCATTATCGAAGAATCAAAGATACAAAGACAACTTCAAGCAGGTGTTTTCATCTACATCCGAATATGTTGGTCGCACGAGTTTAACGCAGCATAGGATCGACACTGGAGATCATCCCCCTATCAAGCAGCATCCAAGACGACTACCGTTCACCAAGAAGGAAGAGGTTGAGATCCTCTTGAATCAGATGCAGGAGAATGACGTCATCGAACCCTCATCCAGTCCTTGGGCATCCCCTATCGTCTTGGTCCGAAAGAAAGACGGCTCCACCAGATTTTGTGTTGATTACCGACGACTGAATGACATCACCAAGAAGGACAGTTACCCTCTTCCACGGATCGATGACACTCTGGACACCCTTTCCGGACACAAGTGGTTTTCGACCCTGGATTTAAAGAGCGGCTACTGGCAGGTGGAGATACACCCCGACGACCGAGAGAAGACGGCGTTTACAACTAGCGAAGGACAAGGCTTGTGGCAGTTTAAAGTGATGCCCTTCGGCCTCTGCAATGCACCAGCCACGTTCGAGCGTCTTATGGAATCAGTGTTTCGAGGACTTTCTTTTGAATCCTGTCTTGTCTACTTGGACAACATCATCATCATAGGACGCAGTTTTGAGGAACATTTGGCTAATCTTAGGAAGGTGCTGCAAAAGCTTAAGGAAGCCAACCTGAAGTTAAGCCCGTCCAAAGGTAATTTGTTCCGCCTTGAGGTGAACTACCTTGGTCACATTATCTCTTCTGAGGGTGTATAAACAGATCCAGATAAGGTATCCTCAGTCAAGAATTGGAGCCTCCCCGAAAATGTCCATCAGTTGCGAAGTTTCCTGGGGCTCTGCACGTACTACAGGAAGTTTGTGAAGGGTTTTCCAACATTGCACGACCTTTGCATAAGCTGACGGAGAGCAAACAAAAATTTGAATGGTCCAAAGAATGCGAGGATGCATTTCTACAACTGAAGGAGGCTTTAACATCAACGCCTATTCTCTCTTATCCTCAGCCTGAAAAATCCTTCATACTTGACACTGCTGCGAGCCACGAGAGCGTTGGAGCTGTTTTATCTCAAGAAATAGACGGTAACGATCATGCCATCGCCTACTGGAGCAAATGCCTATCAAAGTCGGAGAGAAATTATTGTGTCACCAGAAAGGAATTGCTCGTCAAAGTTAAAGCTGTAGAACATTTCCATCATTTCCTCTACGGCCGTAAATTCTTGCTGCGTACCGATCATGCCTCTTTAACTTGGCTTTTGAATTTCAAGAATCCAGAGGGCCAAGTAGCCAGGGGGATACAGCGGCTCCAGGAATATGACATCGAGATTAAGCACCGAAAAGGTTTGTCCCACGGTAATGCAAACGCATTATCAAGAAGACCTTGTTCTGAGAACTGCTATTATTGCTCCCGATTAGAGAAAACGTACGGCACGACAATCTCTACTACCTGTCAAGTTACTGCTACTTCATCATCTTCAGATCCTGATCCATGGAGTGACGACCAAGTACGAAAAGATCAGCTTGAAGACCCAGACCTAAAGCCTATCATGGAGTTAATGGAAAAGGACAGTCGGCGACCTAGTTGGCAAGACGTTTCTATCTACAGTCCTGCAACGAAAAGATACTGGGCTCTATGGAAATCTCTCCAGTTGCGGAATGGCGTCCTGTATCGGAAATGGGAATCTGACGATGGTAAAGCATTCAAATGGCAGTTACTCCTTCCCAGATCAAGAATTCCAGACGTTCTAAAGGAATTGCACAGTAGTCCGACTGGAGGACATTTTGGTGTCTTGAAAACCCTCCACAAGGTTCGAGAGCGCTTCTTCTGGAGCAAGGCGAAGGATGACGTGGAGAAGTGGTGCCATTCTTGTGACTCCTGTGCTGCCCGTAAAGGACCGAAGAGAAGAAACCGCGGGAAGCTACATCTTTACAACGTAGGAGCTCCTTTCGAACGAATCGGGATCGACATTCTTGGTCCTCTACCGAAAACTACTGATGGGAATAAATACATCCTCGTTTCCATTGACTATTTCACCAAATGGCCCGAAGCATATTCCATTCCGGATCAAGAAGCTACCACTGTAGCAGAGACTCTTGTCCAGCATTGGATCTCGAGATATGGGACACCTTTGCAGATCCAGTCCGATCAGGGGAGAAACTTCATCTCTGCTGTGTTTAAGGACCGATGTAAAATCCTCAAAATTGAGAAAACTCGAACGACACCACTACACACACAATCGGACGGCATAGCGGAGAGATTTAACAGGACAATCCTTAATAATCTCTCATTTGTGGTCTCC
The DNA here is from genome assembly GCA_038373865.1 of Uloborus plumipes. Lineage (NCBI taxonomy): Eukaryota > Metazoa > Arthropoda > Arachnida > Araneae > Uloboridae > Uloborus > Uloborus plumipes. Next base: position 15,322 of record JAXGGA010005773.1, read on the forward strand.
AAAAATCAACAGGATTGGGACAAGAAACTTCCTCTGTTCCTGCTCGCCTACCGCAGTGCTGTCCACGAGACCACCGGATATTCCCCATCACAGATGCTCTTCGGACAAGAGCTTCGGCTACCTTGTGATCTCGTCTTCAGTCTCCCTCCTTCATCGCCTGAGGAGTACGTCCAGGATCTCCAGGCCCGGTTGGAAGACGTTCATCACTTCGCACGGGAGCGAATCAACATCGCGACGGAGAAAAGGAAGACCCGATACGACACAAGGTCCACTGGCCATGACTTACAAGAAGGTGACAAGGTATGGCTATGGAATCCCATCCGACGTAAAGGGGTATCACCCAAATTGCAGTCGCATTGGGATGGACCCTACACAGTCCTCCACCGGCTGAACGACGTCGTAGTGAGGATCCAGAAGTCATCACATTCAAAACCTAGGGTTGTACATTATGATCGGCTAGCCCCATACTATGGCCATAGTTCGTAAAATAAATCTAAAGCTACCATGGTAACTTGTTTGTAAATTTTGTAAATAACTTTTGCCTTTAATTGTTTGTAATATTACTTTATCAATGTTATTGTTTCTTTCATGTTCTCATTGTTATTGTTTATCCTGTTTATGATTGGCTATCATGTAATGTGTGCATCTGTAAATTTTCCCTTACTTCCTTTCTGGGGATTGTACTGCCCGGGACGTGCAGTCCTTGGGAAGGGGACAATGTTACAAATCTTGTAAATAGTTGTTGTTTTTCCTGCCTTGCATCATTTTCACTAGTTTTGGTTTTATCTGGCGACATGTTGCAAAAGTGTCTGAAGATATCACTTTTATCATTTGTATACCGGCCTTGTAACACTTCGTAGTTTTTACACTTGCCCTACATTTAATAAGCATGAAGACATTTTCGCGCTGAGCTGCAAGGTTGTAGGTTTTTCTTTTTTTATTACTAGAATTTTCTTGAACGGATTATTTAAGTTTGTGAATGAACGAACACTCCGGATTTTGCTAGAACGTTGTAGAAATTTCCTTCCGAGTATAAATAGCTGTCCTTGAACACAGTTAGTTTGTTGTTTTCAGATTTGATTTCTGGTGACTCGTTTTATTCGCTTGGGCGAATGTTTGTTTTGCTTTTGTAATTTCTTAATTACTGTTCACGTTAGATACGTGGTGCTGAGTTACTGTTGAGAGTACAGTGTACTGTTTGCTACCTAATTGCTGGATGTTTAGCAATTGTTTCCTGCTCCTACTGTAAATAAGTGTACATACTTGTAAATAAATTTATACACTGCCCGACATTGAAAATGCAACACCAAGAAGGAGTGGTCAGAAATTGATGAAATTTGGTAAGAAGACAGAGACAGCATGGAACAATAAGTGATATTTATTTCAAAATAAATAAGCAAAATTTAGAGCGAGGACGGCGTCGGCTCAGTAAGAAGTAGGACCACCGCGGACAGCGATGCACGAAGAAACACGTCTAGGCATGGAGTCAATAAGCCTGCGGATGGTGTCCTGGGGGATGGCACTCCATTCCCTTTCAACCATTTGCCACAGTTCGTCCTCTGAACGAGGCAGTGACAGGTTCTGCAAACGGCGTCCAATCACGTCCCACACATGTTCGATTGGTGACAAGTCAGGAGAGTATGGTGGCCAGGAAAGCATCTGTACACCTCGTAGAGCATGTTGGCTGATTCGAGCACTGTGAGGCCGAGCGTTATCCTGTTGAAAAATTGCATTTGGCAGACCCTGAAGGTAGGGGATTGCCACCGGCAGCAGTACATTATCTACATATCGTTGGGCCGTCATAGTGCCCTGAATACGAACTAGAGGTGATACGGAATTGTATGCAATAGCGCCCCAAACCATTATGCCACGTTGTCGCGCTGTGGGGCGTTCCACAGTTACTGCCGGATTCGATCTTTCTCCACGTCGACGCCACACACGTATGCGATGACTATCGCTGGACAAACAGAAGCGGGATTCATCTGAGAACACTACGGTTTGCCATTCTGCCATCCACGTCGCTCTGGTCCGGCACAATTCCAAACGTTGGAGTCTGTGCTGTGAGGTCAATGGCAGTCTTCTTAGCGGGCGCCGTGATTGCAGGCCACGTGCAACCAGTCGACGGGAAATGGTTCTGGTCGACACAGGAACATCCAGGGTACCTTGCACGTGCTTCAGAATCGACGTACAAGTGACTTACGGGTCCGCCACAGCTTGTCGGTGAATCCGTCGATCCAAGCGGTCTGACGTAACTCTGGCTGCACCTGCACCCCTCAATGTGGCTACATTTCCTCTTTCCAACCATCTCCGACACAGCCGATGCACAGTGCTTGCATCCATGTGGGTATCAGCTGCAATTTGACTTATGGACCAACCTCCCCTTCTCAGTCCGATCACCATACCCCTTGTAAAGTCGTCTATATGCTGGAAGTGTCTTCGTTGAGGACGGCGTGGCATTTCCTCCTATCACACGTATCCTTCGAGACAAAAAGCATATTTCTCCGATAATTAGTCTGGCAGAAGAACCAACATGAACATAGCCCACTTTTCAACTTCATTCTCTTATATCTTACTTCACGTGCGTCGGAGAGCTGCGCATTTCATATCATTTGCATAACTCAGTGACGTACGTCTACGGTAAAATTTGCATGAATTTCTGACCACTTCTTCTTGGTGTTGCATTTTCAATGTCGAGCAGTGTAGTTACTTCCTCAAGATTGGAATGATTATTTAAGAAAGTTGAAGGTGCTACGGACTCGTTACAATAGAATTATACGAAACTATAATTCAACTATAAATATAAAGTTCAGTGAATCCAGGTTCTTAAACCTCATTCGTATACATTACATTGACAACCATATACATTTATGTAATTGTACAAATATTCAACTCTTAATTTTCAATTTTTTCTCTGAAAAATGTTGGCAAAATGTAGTTAAACATCATTTTACCTATAGTTTTTGAACCGACTTCAAAACTTATGTGTAAATGCACTATTGATGGTGTTCAAAGAATAAAATTATTTTTTACTTTTTAGAGCACTTGCCGAGTGAAGTTCCGAAGTCGGTTCAATTTTTTTTTCAAAAATATTTTCATTTTATTCTTTTTAGTGTAAATGTACCTACTTATGAAATAATGTAATGTTTCCATTGCGAAACTTCATCTAATTTTTTTAAGTAAATGCTCCATAAAATAAACTATGAAAGAAAAAAAAAAGAAAGTAATGATCAACGCGTCTAAAATTTTAAACGATTGACACTAAAAACTAATCTTTATTATTCCCTAGTATTTATTTGTACACTAGTTTAATCAAAGTCATTTAAATATTAACGGCTTTTCAACTAATTTATATTTCAAAGCAATACTAGTTTCTCGCTGTTCATAAGATTTTAAGACATACTACATACTTGGCCCGTTAATGAGTTTCATATCAACCAGTTTTGTAACAATGGATTTCATATTTAATCATTTAGGACAAATCATTTTAAAATTGAGCAAAGATTTGAAGATTTTTTTCAATTTCATGAGAATCCCTTTGTCAAACCTTATGTAAATTAAAGCTAATGAAGCTTGAAAAATTACGAATCTATCGGTACCTGGTTCGACTTTCAGTTCATTGGCGTTCAGGAGAAAGAAGCAGGACATAGATAGAAATGTACTCAGTTTTTAATATAAGTAGATACATAAAAGTTTCAAAAAGACCACAGAAATGAATTAATCCAGAGAAGCCATACGTTCAAAATTGTCATTATTACGATTACTGTGATCACGATTTCTGTTTCGAACGATTTTTGCAGTTTCCCGTTATCAAACGCGGACCACGAGAGGATGGGACCAATTGGAAACAAAACAATTTTAAACAATAAAAGAATTTTTGAAATCGGTCCAGGCGTCTTCGAGTAATCTTATAACATACAAAAAAAGAAAAAAAATCTCTGACGAATTGTATAACCTCCAGCTTTGTTGAAGTCGGTTAAAATGCTGACTCTAGCCTGAGTGAACACTTATTGTGTCGGAAAATGAGCTGAGCAGTCGGCAGAACAAGCGTTTGCCATAGTGAGCATTAAAAAAATGTTCGCTGTGAAATAGGAAATCATCAGAATGAACATTAAAAATTACCAAACATAGTGTGCCCACACAAACGGCACATGTTTTTATTTTGTCCCTTTTATTAAAAATTAAAATGTGTGCATAGCTCTCAAAAAAAGTACTCATTACTTTTTCATATATTTTAAATCCAGAATAAATTGAAAAGCAAAAATGCCGACTCTAGTCTGAGTGAACACTTATTGTCAGAGGTGGCGCTAGGAAATGCCCGACAGGGCAACAGGTATAATTAAAAAATTTAGTTACGAAAACTGAGTTTCTTATAATATCAGTTATTTTGAAATTCAAGTCCTAAAAACGCTATTTTAGACAATCTTTAATTATGTAGAGGGGCAATGGTGCACTACACTGTATATATATATATATATATTAGTTTTAAGTCTAAAAATCCCATTTGTTGGCAATTTTTGACTAAGTTGCAGAATTTTATTGCAGATTTCTTAATTGGAGAGGGACCACGTGTGGTATAATTTTTAATCAGAACCACTTGTTCACAGTTTCTATTTTTGAGAAATAAAACGGCTTCTTATTAAAAAAAAAAGTAGAGGGGCATCGTTTGGTTCGGGACTCTTCCCCGAAATATTCTTAAGATTAACTCCTAAAAACGCAATTATTGGGCGCCTTTGACGGCGATAGGGTAAGGGTTCTGGTACAGAGACTCTCCCAGAAATTATTCAAAATTGCCCCCAAAACAAAAATTTTATGTGCTTCTTTTCGACAACGTTTTTGAAAATCTAGTTGGCTTTATAGGTTGTTGTTGTTTCTTGGGGGGGGGGGGGTAATTTTAAAATTTCCTATTTCTTGATTTTTTCCCATTAAGAAAAACGAGAAGCCAACCTTTGTCAGATGGGGGAGGCGGCCCGGTGACCTAACTGATAAAAAATCGCCCAGTTTGACTCTCTGTGATGGCCCTGGTCAGCTGCCCCAATGAAGCAATCACGATTTTTATTATTGTTACTATTTATTTATTTTAACTGCTGCTCGCAAAGGTTTCTATGATGTTACTTTTCCTTTCGGTTAAAAAACATTCGAAAATAATATTTCTTTAGTCAGAAGTTAGATTACAGGAAATCCTTAACTAAGATTTAAAGATCACATTTCCTATCGAAATTTTACAGAAAAAAACTTAATCATCTTGATTCATGTCTTTCTATACATTTTATTTATTTTTAATACTGGGAAGGTTTTTCCCTTTTTTTACATTGCAAAATGAGATTGACGACTCCTTAAATGAAAAACTGGCAGGGGACCGGGAGAACCGCCCTATGTTAAAGAAGTGCGCAACAGTGTGATTCCATTTGTTTACCTATTTGCTTAAAATTCGAACCAAAGAAAAGAAAAAATATGTTTTCTAAAGTGCAACAAAACTATTTTTTTTTTGTGCACAGTAAAACATTTAAAATTAATGCAGGTGCAATTTATTTTTACTTTTAGATCAAATGTTATAAAGGCATTACAAACAACCAACAGCAGTTACATTCTGCTACTATCATTTAATTTATTAATGGAAAAATCATATAACGGTAATCTCATAATGCGAGAGTTAATTAAAGCGTTTGCTACGATTTATAGATATGCTTCCCATTTATTGACATGTATTTTAAAACAAAGAACACATGCATTTTAATTAAAAAAAAGGAAATTTAAAGCAAACCATAATAATTTCTGCTTGTTACCTTGTTGATGAAGGAAAACGTTTCAGTCAACCTATCAAGGTTCAAAGACAACAGGAGATTCACACCACAAAGGAGATCGACACGCCGATGATGGAGAGAAAAACCGGCGGAAAAATTTCTTTCGACGAAAACGTCTTTCTTTCTAAACTGCTCTTTCTGCTATTCTCTGAAGTGTCTGAAGCCAAAGACTTGCTTCAAGCTCCCGCCAAAAATCACCCCCCCCCCCGACCGACACCTGTTACTCGTGTTACACTAATTAAAACTGTCTGACGATGCACAATCGTACAATAGTGATTCTGGCGACTCTCGCAATTCCGGAGTCCTGCCTGAGGGAGATAGCCAGCCCCTTCACCAGGGGAGGGATGTCTTTTCCTTTCTTCCCGAGTATCATCAGCCCTCCTTGGTAGTGGCAAAGGCCCTGAGAGAAACACGTGTCTAGCGGCTGGTCTATCAGATTCTCAGAAAGTGACAATGACTTGCCACGCTGCTGGCGGTTTACGGGTGGGACCTCTGGTTAGAAAACGAAAGGGGAAGATTTGTCCTTTTCCACCTGAACAAAAATAACCTTCTCCAACAGAACTTACGTTCATCCAAAAGAGATACGATGGCAGCAACTCGATGGTCGAGTCCTGAAGGTTCTCGTGTTCGAAATTAGTCTGGGAATTGCGTACTTAGTCAAATAATGGGAATATCTTAAGAAAAAATAAAGTTTTTTCAGTTGAATGATTTTATTGAAATTATTTTACTGGTCTGTCGGAATCAGAAGAGATTTCGGCACTTAGATTTCTGTCGGAAAATTTGATCGTCGGAAATTTTTTCCCCGACGAAGTTAGAAATTTTCCCCGATGGGGGGGCAAGACGTTTCCGACGGGGGGGGGGGGCAATTGCCCCCCCTTCCCCATAGCTAGCGCCGCCACTGCTTATTGTGCCGGAAAATGAGCAGTCGGCAGAACAAGCGTTTGGCACAGTGAGCATTAAAAAAAAAAAAATCGCTGTGAAATAGGAAATCATCAGAATGAAAATGAAAAATTTCCAAGCATGGTATGCCCACACAAACGGCACGTTTTTATTTATTTCTCTTTTATTAAAAAGTAAAATGTGTACATAGCTCTCAAAATAAAGTACTCATTACTTTATTCATATGTTTTGAATTCAGAATGAATTGAAACACCCCTCTCACCCCCCGGTCGCGACTGCCTTGGTTGCTGTTCAGGTTACCCACAAGTCGTAGCAATTGAGATCGTCCGTGATATGATACGGCACCCTAGACCATGACTACAGGTGTTCGTCCACTGTGACATTCGATAATGCACTCTGGAAGATGGCGTTCACCGGCATAGCATCGGACGCGAATGCGACCATCATGGTGCCACAAATTAAAGCGGGATTCGTCAGAAAACACAACATTCTGCCAATCAGCACGCCAGTCCTTATGCTGATTGGTCCATTGTAGCCGCAGGCGGCGATGGTTTAGCGTGAGCGCAGTCCACGCTGCAGCAGACGTCTACGAATTGATGAAGCACACATTGAAACACCTGTAGCTGTTGACCACTGTGCTTTAAGTTGTCTGGAAGAAGCTGTACGGTCCGTGAGTACCATGCGGATCAGGTGTCTATCATCGCGTGCTGACGTCATATTTCGGGGTCCACTTCCGGATTTCCGAGTTGTCCAGCACTCGTCCGTCCAATGCTTCCAAACACGCATCACTGTGCTGCTGTTACGCTGCACACGAGCGGCTACTTCACGATAAGACAATCCAGCTTTACGAAGGCCGATGATAATCCTCCGTTCAACTTCGTAAGGTGTTGAAACCTCGCTCTTTTCCATTGAAGAAGCATAAACAACGTCTGATCTTACGTTTTTCACAAGCAGATAACCAACTATAACCATACACGCCTTGCTGCAGCCGTCTATTTATTCGGATAAGTCCGGCGTTCAGAGGGCGCTGCTCAGCGTACGCATGCGCTACGCGTCTAAAATACTAATCATTTACATATCATACCCTACTTTGCATTTGCTGAAAATTTCAGCCCATTCGCGCAAGTTCTTCATGGTGTTGCAATTTTCACAAACCATCTGTAAAAGCAGACTTCCCTAAAAACCAATAGATGCGCCCATTTCCGTCATTGAATCGCAGCCTTTCCATCTCATCCATGGTTGGACAGTACATCTCTATTCTTCAGAATGGTTTTCTGTTTGGTGAATTCTCAGCTTTACTAGAGATGGTTGTGAAGTTGAAATCTTCTGGTTCAAAATTTCTGACCGAGCCCATCAAAATTTATTATAATTATTATACTTTAAATACAAGTGACATTGGCATTTCTTGCTCTCAGAATAAAACTTTCAATTTTTGAAAATAGAAATTTTGCGGATAATGGTACATGTGATTTCTACAACCCAATACTGAGCACTGCATGACCTTAATTGTTGCATTGAAAAGTTTTTTTTTTCTAACAGATTTCTTAAGAGTTTATTGGGACTAAATGGCACCTGAAAGATCATGAATGTACTTTTCATGTCTAACTTAAGTTAAATTGTTCGCCATATAATAGAAATATGTAGTCTATCATAATTTCTAAAACAAACGTTTTAAAAATTAACTTTAAAACTAAATTCATATAAATTTAATACTACTTTTATTTAGTTTACTAGCAATTTATTAGGTTTATTTTCTTTTAATTCACCTATGTTCATACATTTATCCAGTTTTATATTATGGACATGCAATTACATACAAAACTTATCTTAATTCAGAGGTTATAAGTTAATGTATTTATTTACATTGATAATCAATATTTTCTAGATACCTATCAAGATATAACTGCAGATTGAATTTGACCACAGGAAGTGGAGTTAGAGTTCATGGAAAGGTTGAAAAATGTGGAAGATAAAAATTACTAGTGGACTGCCTATGATATTTTCAATAATATACAACAAATTACAAGCATACAACCCACTCTAAATTCTGAATATATATATAAGATGCAAATTAAAAAAAGACAAGATGAAAAATCAATAAAATATTTATTGGGAAATATTTACAAAAGAAAAAAAAACACTTTTTTCATCTCTTAACAACTGGCCCACGATTTCCACTCTTTTCTTGTCTTTGCATCCTGAAACAGAAAAATACAAATGCGACGACCAGCAATAGGCTCTGAGCCTAACTGGGCTGGTCCTAGTCAAATTATAGACCCCAATAAAGATCAATGGCCCTCTTAAAGCTATCTACTCTATTGCTACTTACCGCCTCTTCCAGTAAGTTCTAAGTTCCCACAGTGCTACAATCCTGATTTATTAAGACACCTAGATCGATAACATTATCTGCCTTACTAATGACTGAACCCTGTAAATAATAGTTTGTATCAGGGTCGCCAGATTTAAGAACTGTAAATACAGGATAGGCTTATGTGGGGAGGGGGCAGAAACGGTGTCTAAAAGTGGAATTTTAATATCAAACGCAGAGTCATCTCTGCTGTAATCTGCAGGGCGCATTAGGATAATTGGGCCCCTATGACCTTGACAGAGCAACTATTTTGTTAAGAGTACACTGCAAAAAATAAACTGCTGTTTTTATAGTATAATACTAGCAGCCGAGGTTAAAGTTCAAAAATGTAAAATGCACAATAAAAAACTGCAAAATTAGCAATTTTACAGTTTTTTTTTGCTCAGTTTAGTTTTAAGCTGGAACCTCGGCTGCCAACGACACTTTATTTTCTGCAGTGTAGATTGGCGAGGTTTGAGATTCCTTCTATTATTTTAGTCACATTAAATGAAGAGATAATATAATTTTTTGTCACTGGGCTTGTGCCCAGAGTACCCATTGGAAATGAAGGGCCTGATCAAACGTTTCTCACAAATACACAAGAAAAAAGTACAGAATGAGCATTTTAGTGAAAACTACATTTTTTACTATTGCATAGTTATTTTTCTTGATGAATATTAGCGGGAAAAGGTTTTTCACTAAATATTCTGAAAATTCGTATTCCCCTGTTATTAACCCTTTTTTCTAGGACAGGCATCAAATTTTGCCAGCATTTTCGATTTTGCCAGGAGGGCAAAGGTATTCAATACAAATTAACCAAAAAAAACAGCAAATGCCACGGCACTTATAAAAGCAAGTACATTAATTTCCCAAAATCTGGGGGGGGGGGCGGCAATTGACCACCCACCTTGACCTCAAATGACGGGCCCGTCTTGGCATGGAACATATACTAGTTTCTTCTAATCATGACTAATGTTTAGTGTGTACACTTTCAAAATTGCTAGACGTACCAATGGGAAAATTTGAATGCATGCAAAATAGTTTTAATGAGTTATTAATAAAAAGTTTGATTACAACTGAGCAGATTAGATCTGATAGAGTTAAACCTTACTGCTTGAACAAACTATAAGAAGTTAACATAAACAAATGAAAATTCAATACCATTGATTCCCCCCAAATCACTCCCTTTGTTTCCCAGTCTATCTCCTCATTGATAATTTAACCCTTCAACTCTGGAATATTCCCACTAACTAACTCACAGCTAAATACGCACATCCTTTTTAGTAATTTCCCCCTTTCCATCTGGAATGTTTATCTCATCAACATCTATCCCACAACCAAATGCTATTTGTGTCTGTAAAGTTGTCATCCTAGCTTCCAAGTCGAAGAGCTAAACACCACTTGGTGCACTCAAAAATAGACTTATTTATCTCAAACTTGCAGAACATATGACATAGGCACTGGCGCAACCAGTATTTCTACCTGGTGGGGGGGGGGGTATTTTTTTCATCATAGCCATCCTTATGTGTATACATATCAATATATCACGATCAGATATATAACTTAAAAACATGAGTACCGTAAAATGGGGTGAATCGGAACACTTTTCAGCTTTGACTGTAAAAAAAGCAGTTAAAAGATTTTTTTTTAATTTGATTTTTTTGGTAAAAACTTCGGTCTTGCTTTACTTTTGATATTCCAAGCAAAGACAAAACATTTTGAACAATTATTATTAAAATATATAGAAAATTATGGGTGTTCCGAATCACCCCGCTGATAAGGGTCAATCGGAACACACGTTAAAATTTTTATTTTTTTCAAATTAACCTGTAATAGGTCTCACAAACATGAGTAATATTGATGGGGGAGAATAAGAAAAGATTATTACTGTCAAATAAAACTATAATTTCAATACCAGTAAACGTTTATAATTTGTCAACATTCAAAAGAATTTTGAACTTATGAAAAATGAAAAGTAATTTTAAGAAATGCTTTTGAATTTAAATACAAAGATTTAACATGAATGGAAGTCACTCATGTCGTCCACAAATATGTACTTGTCCTTAAAACTAGCAATTGTGACTTGGCTTAAGTTTTTTCATAACATCTCCTGGGATGAACTCTGCCTTTTCTTTAGTTTCTTGAAATCTCTGGGTTTCGGGGATTGTCCTGAAAGATTTTTTTCGCTTATTCAGCACTGTCTGTGTGCTGGACATTTACTACATAAAGTCTATGTGACTTTTCCCCTCGTTTTTTAAGTAAAAAGAAGTCTCCTGGAGAAAAAATCTTTTGAAAGCTGCAACTTTTTGTCATTCTAAGATCTAGTTGCTCACGAGCAGGGATAAACATTAGTAAATCCTTGTCCTTGTCTTGATTAGAAGAATTGTGGTTAGAATCTTGATTTTTCAAACAGTTTCCTTCAAATAAGTTTAAATTGGAACAACAGAACTAAGTGTTCCGATTCATCCCGCAAATTTTTTTCCTATTACATTTTTCAGAATTCTTCATTTTTATGACACAATTTATAAAAAATGAAAATTTTAATGTGGTATTCTGTTGTTCAGATACATGGGTCATTCCATGTCAAGTGTACGAGTCGTCCCCACTCGACCCCCTCCGATTTTGATGAAAATTTTTTTGGAAGTACATATAAGACTTGCATGAAACCATACCAAATCATTCCTCCATAAGTCTTATGGTTGATCCAATAAAAATTATTGAAAAATAGCCTCTTTTTCGTGTCTTGAAAAAAATGACCAAATCGTCAAGTTTGTGCTTTTATTACTCGCGACCTAAGACGATTATCAGGCTCAACTTTGGTGATTCTGATCACTGTTTAGGGTAGAATAGCCTACTTGTGTAACAAAAGCTCAATGCACTGTAGATTTTTTGCAATTTGCTGCCAAAGTTGGTAAAAAATCGTATTTTGGCAAATTTTGACCATACGTTATCAGCTTGTATCTACTGAGATAATGACTTTCTGAAGCTAATTCTTCCCTCGTTTGAAAGCCTGATAGTTCGTCTGAAAGGTGTGCAAGTGGCATCTTGATAGCTCAAATAATTGCTGAATTATGCGAAATGAAATTCCAGTCAAACTTTTTTTTTCTCAATTTTGTCTCAATTTCAAGGGGCAATATCTCAAAAGGGTCATCTTGAATTTCAATTTTTTTTACATCATTGGAAAGAACACACTTTTCTTAACTAAAAAACGTTATTTTTATTTTTGAGACAAACCAGTTTTAAGGGGATATTGCAGATCAAAAATGTGACGTCATTCAACGTGAAATCAAAGAAAAAAAGACATAGACCTTAAAAGTTCATGTCAATTTGTTCTATTGAAATTTACAGGATATATTTTACTTATGTTTTGATGAAAAAACCCTTTTTTAGATATTTTTGAACTTTAGTTTTTGTGTTCACATCCGTAAAACTCAAGAAATGGCAAAAAATGAAGTTTCGTTTTTAACAAAAATAATTATCTTCTTATCGCTGCTATAAGAGATTGAGCCTTATCTTATGTGTTATTTTTAAGATCTTGAAACATAATTTCGGATGATATGTCATTTGGCAAGGTTGTAGGTCATTAATGTTTCAAGTTCATAGAAAGAATTTTCACATTTTTCATCATTTTTCTTTATGGGCGAATTGCAATCATAGGCTGAATATCTAGACACATTCTCAGCAGTATAAAGAATGGATTTGAATTACTACTTATCATATTTTCAATTACTATTGTTATCATTTACATGGCGGAAATAATTGCAATATTCAACACGATCGAAAACTTTCGCTATCGCTTTTTAGAATAATAGCTTTGAGATCCCATTATACATGTTTTTTATCATATACACACCATATTAACTGTTTTATTTATTATTTGTCTCATTTATTAACTATTTTTATTTTTAATTTCTTGAAAAAGGAAACAATGCTTTTTATGAACTTAAAATATTAATGACACATTGCGAAGTGGCATGTCATCCAAAATTATGTTCCAAGAGCTTTAAGATAACTCCTAGAACAGACTCAAGCTCTTACAACAGTGATAAAAAAATAATTTTTTTTGTTAAAAACGAAACTTTATTTTTTGCCATTTCTTGAGTTTTTACATATGCACACACAATAACTAAAGTTGAAAAAATATCTAAAAAAAGGGTTTTTTCGTAAAAACATAAGTACAATAGCTCCTGTAAATTTTAATAGAACAAATTGACATCAACTTTTGAGGTCTATGTCTTTTTTTCTTTGATTTCACGTTGAATGACGTCACATTTTTGATCTGCAATATCCCCTTGAAACTGGTTTGTCTCAAAAATAAAAATAACGTTTTTTAGTTAAGAAAAGTGTGTTCTTTCCAATGATGTAAAAAAAATTGAAATTCAAGATGACCCTTTTGAGATATTGCCCCTTGAAATTGAGACAAAATTGAGAAAAAAGAAGTTTGACTGGAATTTCAACTCGCATAATTCAGCAATTATTTGAGCTATCAAGATGCCACTTGCACACCTTTCAGACGAACTATCAGGCTTTCAAACGAGGAAAGAATTAGCTTCAGAAAGTCATTATCTCAGCAGATACAAGCTGATAACTTATGGTCAAAATTTGCCAAAATACGATTTTTTACCAACTTTGGCAGCAAATTGCAAAAAATCTACAGTGCATTGAGCTTTTGTTACACAAGTAGGCTATTCTACCCTAAACAGTGATCAGAATCACCAAAGTTGAGCCTCATAATCGTCTTAGGTCGCGAGTAATAAAAGCACAAACTTCACGATTTGATCATTTTTTTCAAGACACGAAAAAGAGGCTTTTTTTCAATAATTTTTATTGGATCAACCATAAGACTTATGGAGCTATGATTTGGTATGGTTTCATGAAAGTCTTATATGTACATCCAAAAAAAAAAAAAAATTTATCAAAATCGGAGGGGGTCGAGTGGGGATTTTCTCGAAATTTGGGACACTTGACATGGAATGACCCACATGTATAATTGAAACATCGCGCTCTTAGTTTTTAAATATAAGATGGTTTGTTCTTGCATCTGAAGTTTTGCAGTCTATGAAAATGTGATATTTTCTACCATTCCACATGCAGCCCTCCTTAGAAGCCAGTAGCGTTGACAGACTGACAAAAGTAATTTTTTCCTACTTCCTATGATCTTACCTTTCTAAAAAACAATTCACGGCGAAAAATACCCAATAGTATATTTATGAAGAATTTCTTTGTACGGTCGGGAAGTTTTGTTCCGATTGACCCCGCTGTTCCTATACACCCCATTTTACGGTACAAATGTGACTGTTACCACTCTCTTCGCCGCACCACAGCAGTTAGTTTTCGTATTCAAAAGTAATATTTACATATAGCTATGTAAAAGTACAAATTCATTTCAATATTCAAGGCTTGTAACTGTCGTATATATCAGAATCAGATGTTTCTGCATTACTAGGCAGCATTTTTTTTTTTTTGGCATGTTAGCATTCTTTTAGAAATAAAATCATTTTAAAGTATAATATGGAAATCATGTTACAGTTGATTATTTGCCTCCTAAGCGACAAAAAGTAACAAATACAAACGACTGAATAAAAATATTGAACTCCAGTTTATTTGCACACAAACAACATTTATACTTTAAAACTATGTTAGAGCAATACACAGCGAATTCATTTCACTGCATTCTACCGAATTCAAACGAATGCAAAACAAAGGAACAACAAAACCATTATAATATGGCTTCAAAAACGAGAAATATAAACAAATTATGATATTCAGGGCAATAAAAATTCAAATGATATATATTTATCAGAGAGATATAAACGAATGAAAAGATAAATTGTTACAATATTTAAAAAATATGCATAAAATATAAATGCAAAAATAAAATAAAAGTGAAAGGAAACATAAGCAAACTATAGACGTGAGTTCTTAACAATGGACTTTTGGGATCGGGATAAGAAATGAACCTTTACTGTTAGATGGTGATTGCAACTTCCAAAGCAATATGTAGTCTGCGTGACTTTTGTGCCAGCTGATTTAGGAAGTCATCTTCACTGATGGGAATTCGGTCATGGATGTAAGCCATAGCCAGTCCATTTAAACGCTCTTCACCAGTTTTATTTCTTAAATATGTTTTCAAAAACTTTAAAGAAGAGAAAGACCTTTCAGACGTGCATGTCATTACAGGAATTGTAGCAGAAATGGTGAGGAGCGACTTTATTGTTGGTAGGAGCTCAGCGTTGCAGTGTTGCAAAGCTTCAAGTAGGCTTGGTTTCTTTTTTCTTTCACCATTTCTTTCCAAAGAATAATTTCCTCCAATAAACTTGGAGAGTCAAGCTTATGAAATTCCGCTAGTTTCATAACACCAGAAATGTCTTCCTCGCTCTTATCTATATTCTCCTTTAATAAAATCTGGAAGGGTGTTGAGATTTTCACATGAGCTTCAAATTTTTCGTATAGTGCTTGAATAGTATGTTCCAGGAAAGGAATGAACAAAGATCGTTGGAAATATTCTTCATCCGTATTGGCTGGGACATTATCTCTCTTTGCAAGCCGCCATGCCATCCTTTCCTTTGAAATGATGACATCTAATTCAGCACAAAGCTCACTTATTTTTTTGAAAACATGAGAAAATGTTTGCTCTGCGTTACTTCTTATTTCCTCCAGCTTTGATTTCACAATCATAGCAGATTTACTGCAGTTATAAGGTCCAGATTTTGTGTCTACAAATGTATACTCAATGGTATGGTCAACGAAAATACGTTATCAACCACAAAAAGGCTCACCAAGAAGTCGCACTTTAGTACAGCACTCTGGGAAGCTGGGCTTCGGTAGCTGTTTTTGTGTCAGCCCACTTTTGTATTTCTTTCACGGATGAAAGCAGAGGGTTAAGAAGGTCAATAAAAGTTGTCACTGCGCAGTGGCGCTCAACCCATTGAGTGGGGCAGATTCTCTTTCATTTTTCCTTTTTTTTTGTTTCTTCAGATGCCGTTGCAATCTAAGCTATTAACACTGCTTGGCGCTTCGGAGTGTTAAAAAAATTTTGTGCCCTCTCAATAACACCAATGCAATGCCTAATTGTTTGAACAGAACATCCTTCAAAGATGCAAAGATTCAAGCAATGCGAGCTGCAATGCACATATATAGCCCTTGGATGAGTGCTTGAACACCCTTTATGTGCCCGCTCATAGCCCTTGCACCATCATAACCTTGACCAACCATATGTTGAGGCTGCAGATTTAGGTCTTTGATTGTTTTCGTTATTATTGCAGCTCGTCCCTTTCCAATTACATCAGTTATATGTTATATGAATAAATTGCAAGAATTCTTCGTGAACATTACCCTCCTTGACAAATCTGATGCAGAAAGCCATTTGGATCATTGTACTGACATCAGTCGTTTCGTCCACTAAAATAGAAAAGCACTGAGCCTTTCTTACTTGCTCAATGAGCTTTCTGAGGATAATGTTGTTGAATGATTTTTTCTTTTGTATTTGAACTTTTATTAGTAAGGGGTAAAACCTTCTGGGGGGGGGGTTCACCCCTAAAAAACCCCCTCGCTGCGCCCATGGGCCATTGGCTATTCGAAGCGAAAAATAATCGGCCGTTCTTGAACAATCGACATCTGTCCTTTCTTTCTTTTTTTTTTTTAGGTTCAACTACAAAAGAAAGAAAAACCATACCTTCTGGGGGGTGGGGGTAACCCCCCTCGCTGCGCCAGTGGACATAGGTCACAAGAATGGTGTCGCCACCGGGGGGGGGGATCCAGCCCCCTCAATACTTGAGAAGATAAAAATTCATCATTGTTTGTGGGAAATTATTACTATTTCAATTTTTAAAAAAAGGCAATTACATAATACGTAATTTATTAAGTAACAAAAACCAAAAAAACATTTGAAAATAGGAAAACAGGGTAGAACTAACAAAACTTGACTGCCGAGCATGCACGACTCTGGTTCAATGTATAATGGGTATCATTGGCCATGGCATTTTTCCTTCGCTGAAAGATCAGTTCTTGTTTGAATCTAATTGTAATAATTATCACCAGTTCAAAATACATCTCAAGGATTAGTCATTACAGGACACAGTAGCGGAGGTCAAGCGGGGATCATAGCTCATAAATCTCCAATGAAGTAATAAAATTATATATATACAGATATACACATGTGGTGCGCATGTAAAATCTTTAAGCCTTTAACTTTGTAAAATTTCTGGGAGAGAGCCTTTGATGTCCATTACTTGCCTAATATCAAAAATAACTTTAAATTTCATTTCAAGGATTTTAATTACAGATTTTTACGAAGGATGGCCGCTTACCCCTCATTCTCCCCTAACAGAAAACATACACTCAGAATTTGGTGTTTAGGACTTAAATTAAAAGTTTCGGGCGAAGAACTTGATCCCCTCCCTACCTTATTAAACGTTACCAAAGATAGGTTTTAAATGTACTTTCATGGAATAGAGTCACAGACTCTCCAACTGTCTCTTACATCATTATAAAAGATAGATTTGAAATTACGCTTTTACAACCCTTATATTGAAAATTGCCTGAGGAGAGTACTCAAACCCTATCCATTCCATGATGTCACCAAATACAGCCAGCCTCAAAATGCATTTTTGGTTCTTCAATTTTGAAAATGTTTCGATGGAGAGCACCTATATCCTTAAATAAGGTCTCAACATATAGTCCAAAATTGTTTTAGGAAACTTCAATTTTAAATTTCAAAAAGTTTCTAGGGATATTCCTTGAAACTTGACCTTCCTTTTAGCGGTACCAAAGAAAGCATGAAGTGCATTTTTAGTCTTGGAATTTCAAAATGTTTTCCACAGGAGATCACTTGCAAATTTAGGGGGCATATCTCATAAAGAGGGCGGAGTAACAAGCTAATTTTTTTCATATAATAAGTAGCCATGCATATGAATATATGATAAAACATAGGGCTTGTTATTCTTCACCCTTCATGGGTTTTTTAATTTTTAAAAGTAGTAAAAAATGAATTTTGTCTCAAACTTTGACCTTGAAAAAATAAGTACTGTAAAACATCGAAAGTAACCCCCCTCATTTTCAAAACCATACATTTCAGGAGTGGGGTTTTTAATCGAGATTTAAGATTTAGTATATTCGGGATTTAAATTAAATTTCCATTTAGAGGAATAAGAGGGGGGTATAGTCGATGGGGAGGGGGGGGGTACTTTCAGGATTTTACAGTATTTTTTTAAGTCTGAAATTTGCTGGTACCGTAAAATGGGGTGTATAGGAACAGCGGGGTCAATCGGAACAAAACTTCCCGACCGTACAAAGAAATTCTTCATAAATATACTACTGGGTATTTTTCGCCATTAATTTTTTTTTTTTTTAGAAAGGAAAGATCATAGGAAGTAGAAAAAAATTACTTTTGTCAATCTGGCAACGCTGCTGGCTTATAAAGAGGACTGCACGTGGAATGCTAAAAAACATCACGTTTTCATAGACTGCAAAACTTCATATGCAAGAACAAACCTTCTTATATTTTTAACCTAAGAATGGTATGTTTCAATTATGCATGTATCTGAACAACAGAATACCACATTAGAATTTACATTTTTTTAAAATTGTGTCCTAAAAATGAAGAATTCTGAAAAATGCCATAGGAAAATAAATTGCGGGGTGTATCGGAACACTCGGTTCTGTTGTTCCAATTCAAACTTATTTAAAGGAAACTGTTTGAAAAATCAAGATTCTAACCCCAATTCTTCTAGTCAAGACAAGAACAAGGATTTATTACTGTTTATCTCTTCTCGTGAGCAACTAGATCTTAGAATGACAGAAAGTTAAAGATTTCATAAGATTTTTGCTCCAGGAGACTTCTTTTTACCTAAAATACATGGGGGAAAGTCATACAGACTTTAAGTAGCAAAAGTCCAGCACACAGACAGTGATGAATAAGTGGGAAAATCTTACAGGACAATTCACAAAAACCAGAGATTGTAAGAAACTAAAGAAAAGGCAGCTTTCATCCCAGAAGATGTTATGAAAAAACTTAAGCCAAGCCACAACTGCTAGTTTTAAGGACAAGTACATATTTGTGGACGATATGAGTGACTGCAATTTATGTTACAGCCTTGTATTTCCATTCAAAAGCATTTCTTAAAATTTATTTTAATTTTTCATAAGTTCAAAATTATTTTAAATTTTGACATATCATAAACGTTTACTGGTACAGAAAATAAATTTTTATTTGACAATAACTATCTGTTCCTATTCTTCCCCATCAATATTACTCATGTTTGTGAGACCTATTACAGGTTAAATTGAAAAAAATTAAAATTTTAACATGTGTTCCGATTGACCCCTACCAGCGGGGTGATTCGGAACACCCATAAACTCCTATATATATAAATAAAAACTGTTCGAAATGTTTTATCTTTGCTTGGAATATCAAAAGCAAAGCAAGACCGAAAATTTTACCCAAAAAATCAAATGAAAAAAAAAATCTTGTAACTGCTTTTTTTACAATTAAAGCTGAAAAGTGTTCCAATTCACCCCATTTTACGGTACCATATCAGGGTTGGGGGAATTAGTGAGGGTTGGCCCATCTGGAGAATCAGGGTCTGGGGGTATGAAATCCTTGACGTACCTCGGAAACAGTTGCGGGTTGGCGCTGGGTAGTGCAGCGCATTTCAATGGGAAAAGGAACTGCTTCGTTCATAACTTTTGGACATGAAAACTAAATTTAAAACATTTTTATGCTATGCTACTCAATTTGCACTCTTTGCTAAGTGTTAATGACCCACGCATATCTTACAAGAGTGATTTTGAGCTCGAATGAAAGGGAAAAACATAACTTGATTACGATGACTATCAAAACGTAATCATTATAAAACTAAATCAACTTTGAATACAAATCAAAATAATTTTATTTGACAGAAAATGGAAATGTATTTGAGTCGTTAAAATCGTAAACTACTACAAGAAATCTTTTTATAATTTGGAAAAGAAAGAGAACAATTCATTCACAAAATTTACATTTTTTAGTACTGTTGCTCGTAATTACGTCATGAAATAGCTACATATGCAAAATATACAAAACAGCTGTCGGAGAAATATTGATACTCTGAAACTACATAATGTTTCATTAACAATTCTACTGTTTAAGAATAATCCCATCGAACATTTTTAAAACAACTCGTTTAAAACAAGACATTTCCGAAGTAGTTTCTCGCAATTAGGTCATGAAATATTTACAACTGCAAAATTTACAAAACAACTTTAGACGGAATAGAAACATTAATCTCCAAAACAGAGATTACATAATAATTCGGCAACAGCCCCACTATCACAGATTTAACATCCTATGAAACATTCTTGAGAACAATTACTGTAATTTCAAACTAATATTTATGTTAACTATTGCTCCCGATTTGGTGAATGAATATTAATGATAATAAATAAAATCTTAGGTTAACTGTGTATAAATAAATAAAATAAATATAACAAGTACAGATAATGAAATGTTTGCACTTGTCGAATACATGACTATATGCAAACTACAGAGGGAAAAATATGTATGTATATGCGAAACTTTTCTTTTTTTTAACAATTCATTTGAAGTGGACTTTTTTAGCAATATTGCTCATAATTAAATTATGAAATATTAAATTTGTAAAACATATGAAACACCTTTAATGGGTAAAAATAGCCTTTCTGAAACTGAAATCACATACTATTTCAATAATAACTCCGCTATTACAAAGAATGAGAGCAATTACTGGAACTTCATGCAAATATTTCTACCAATAATTGCTTGCAATTTTCGAATGAATATGAATGATAATAATTCAAAATATATATCTCTAAATAAATAAATGGAGCAAATAAGAACAGATAATAAAATATTTGCATGTACCGAATACACGTTTAAAGTCATTTACTCCCCCCCCTCATTTCAAACTATTTAAATTTCAATAATTTACTTCTTATTGAGACAAAAACTAAGCGTTTTTTTACGCTTGATTACATAATAAACTTTATCTCTAGGTTTTTCTATCGCTTTAATAACAATTTAAAGTGACCAAATATTTTCAGGAAACCCAAACCTATGGTCATTTAATAGAATAGACCTATGATATGGGTAGCCCAGATTTATGGTATGAGTAATTTATCAAAATGGTTTACGAAACTATTCTCTTTTTTTTTTTTCTTTTTTTTCAATTATCTTTCTGAAAATCTATGCGTTAGCTGATTTTGGTTTTGCTTCTCTTTTAAAGAAAGGGTTATGCAAGAATCACAGTAAAGATTTGAAAAATATGAAGGGCAACCCCCCCCCCCCCACACACACACACATAAAAAATATAAATTTAAAAAAAGGTATAAGAAAGAACAAAGAAAAAAAATAATAGCAGTACTTTGATACTTTTTTTTTTAATATCTTGGAATATTTTCGAAAATTTTTCTTGTTTCTTAGAAACTTCAAGCCGTGGGGACACGGGCTCTGAGTGCTCGTTCAATGGCCCTGCTGAACGAGGGGCCTGCTGAAAAATTAAAATCGGAGCCGCGAATAACGTTTAAACCTAGCTGCATCGGAGAACTTGTGGAAACCAACAGGTCTGTGACGTAGGTGCGGAGGCATTTACGTCACAGACCTCTTTTCACCCCATTTAATCGCCTGTCGGCGAAACTCCTTTCTTCAAAGAGATGGTCCAACCCTCCAATATTCCCCCAACCCTGGTACCATATATAAAAATATATTGTTACAAATCTTGTAAATAGTTGTTTTTCCTGCCTTGCATCATTTTCACTAGTTTTGGTTTTATCTGGCGACATGTTGCAAAAGTATCTGAAGATATCACTTTTATCATTAGTATACCGACCCTGTAACATTTTGTAGTTTTTGCACTTACCCTACATTTAATAAGCATGAAGACATTTTCGCGCAGAGTTGGTTTTTCTTTTTATCACTAGAATTTTCTTGAATGGATTATTTACGTTTGTGAATGAACAAACGCTCCGGATTTTGCTAGAACGTTGTAGAAATTTCCTTCCGAGTATAAATAGCTGTCCTGCCTTGAACACAGGAGTTAGTTGTTTTACTCAGATTTGATTTCTGAGAGGCTCGCTCGTTCTATTCGCTTGGGGGAATGTTTGTTTTGCTTTTGTAATTTCTTAATTACTGTTCACGTTAGATACATGGTGCTGAGTTACTGTTGAGAGTACAGTGTACTGTTTGCTACCTAATTGCTGGATGTTTAACAATTGTTTCCTGCTCCTATTGTAAATAAGTGTAAGCTCAAGTTTCAAAAATTCAAATTCACTCTTTTTATTTCCTTCTTTACATTTATTCATTTTAAAATTAAAACTTGGAAGTAGAAACTTGAAGGGAAACGGGTAATGGTGGCAACTTTAAGTCTTTACCTCGCTTCAGAGAATTCAAAAATTTTCCAATTATATCTACGTGTCTGAAACCGAGTCCCTCCCCTAAAAGTTTTTCACTACGTCAAGGACAGATATGTTAGTAATGAAGACACCTTGTGAAGCTACTGAGGGTTTTTAGTGGCTTAAAATACCCAAGCCAAAGCAGTGACTTCAAATAAAGAAAAATACTATAACAGACATTTAGAATGAAATTTTATAGACTTGAAAAAACCTTAATTTTTGATTACCGAATCCTGAAACATTTCCCCAGACCATCTCTAAAACATTACAAAAGATCTGTCAAAACTGCGTTTTTAATACTTCAAGCTAAAGAATCATCCACTAAAGGTCCCCAACCTCCGTCCTTCTTCTGATGCTCTTAAAGAGAATAAGGCTATTCTTGGCTTCCATTTGATAAACTCACCCCCCCCCCAAAAAAAAAACTTTAATGCTCAAGTACCAGATTTTTAATAATTTTATAGGACCATTATTAAAGGACCACTTGGAAAGAGGGGGGGGGGTAAAAATCAACATCATTTTCCTAACGGGGATCTTGGCTAGGCCCATTGAGTTTTGAAACAATTTAAAATGGCAAAGTTATATAATGGATCCAACCCCAATCAATTTTGGCTGAGGACGCCAATGGTCACAAGAAATCCACCGTTCCACTTCTCCCTTTTAAGCGCTTTCAAAATACATATAACACTCATACTAACTCAAAATAAACCACTTAAAAAGGCAAAATACAAAAGGTGAAAATGCAAATATTGAAAAATAAATATGAATAATTGAAATAGGAAAACATTATAAGTTAAAGATACATAAAATGTAGAAAACTAAGACAGCAGTAACTAAAAATAAACTAAATTGCTACACCCAACAAAGCACACAGGCAACAAAGGAATCACCACATTTTAGGCTCAGCTCAAAAAATTGAAAACCCCTTTAAAAATGCAAATAAAGTTAAAATTAGTCTCAATACACAATAATACTAAATCATATGATAAAATACAGTAAAAATCAAGAATTTATATTAAAAAATCACTTAACTCAGAGCAGCAAAAAAACCCCATGCAACACTGCACTAAAAGATGTATTAAAAACAATTCGACATTTATCTTTAGGCATTAAAATTTTCTGCTTACAGTTCACATGAAAACACCCACTCACAATGTCAATCCTACGGGGAATACTTACAAAGAGTGCAGTTACATGTTTTTAAATAGATGGCAAGCATCACTTTTAGAATGTTATGGAAAATGAACATTTTAGTTTCTTGTTTGTAGTGTAACTATCCCTGTAGCTTTGCATTTATTGAAATATAGGGCTCTGTACATTTAATATAAGCAAAAGATTGTGTTCATGTGAGTGATTTAGCTCTTGAGTCAAAATGTCAGGATATAATAAGACATTAATTTGTCCAAAAAAACATTTTGGCGAAAATAAGCCATACATAGCAAGATAGGCTTGACAGTATAGTAGGTCACATAAATGGTAACAAAGAGAGTTAATTTGTAGGTAAAAAATATGTTTTGAATCATTCTCCCTAAATCATTCATAATATGCAGCATTTTCATTTTAGAAACATATCTTCACACTAAAAACAAATACTAATAACCTTCGAGTTCTTCTAACTTTGGCTTGGTTGAGCTAGTCTCCAATGGTTTCCTTGACTTTCCCTTCTGTTGCTTTGTCTTTAAATACCCTCTGACAAGCACCTCTAAAAACATACAAAAATAAACTAAGGGTTATATCAAATCTCTCAGAGCAGCCTGTTGTTTTAGGCAGGGCTTATGATCCATGAAAATGCCAAAACAAAAGAAAAGAGAAATCTTAAACCACATATAATCAAATATGCATGAAATGAGGGTCTGCTGTATTAAACAAGATCCATAAATAGAAAAATCAACAAGTCAGAATGGTATTTTAAAACAATTATACACAAAATACAATTTTTGATATTTTCTATAATAAAACTTAATGGTTTTCATTACTTCAATGTCAGAAATATATCATTTACTTCTAAAATCAATTTACTTCTCCTCACTTTTTACTTCGAGATAAAATTCCAGTATTTGCAGGTTTTCCATACCCGTGAGCACACTCATATGAGTAAAATGACACTGGCAGTAGCGTACATAGACTTAGGTGCCCTCCCCCTCCCAAGATTTGTAATAAAGCCCCTCTCCCCTTAAACTATAAAAAATATTTTTCCTGTGCAACTCATACCCTACAAGCAAAATTTCTTGCATCAATCTTGACGGATCTTGATATTGCATTGACGGTGTCCATATTGCACATTTAATACTGCATAAAGATTGTTAGGACAAGACATATGCAATATTATACACATTTTGATACATCAGTATTGATTTCGTCTTGCAATATCAAGATTGCATAAAGATTTAAAAAACAGTATTGTTATAACAAGACGTATGCAACATTCCATACATCTTGACATGTTAATATTGATTTTATCTTGCAATATCAAGATTGCATAAATCTTGTCAGCATCAAGATTGAAAAGAATGTTCTTGATATCTCACTGTCGGGGTCAAGATCATTAGCACGCACAATAGAAGAGAGGCGCATACGCAGAAGGGTGGGCTGAAAATGACTTTTATTTCTTTTTCAATGACGAGATATGCGGAAAAGGTGCCATTGGGGGCACAAAGCACTCACAAAAAATTTGAAATTTTTTGCACAATTTCTTGATCTGCCGCAATCGCCTTGAAGTTTCGGAAAAATGCTAATTTTTGATGTTTTTCGTAAAATTTGTCAAAATTTTTTTTTTTAAATATTTTCAGTGATAGGTGTAACTTAAAAGGTACTATTAGGGGCGCTAAGTTCACATAAAAAAATTGAATTATTTTGCTCCATTTCTTGATCAGCCATAAACGCTCGGGGGTTTCAGAAAAATTGCTAAAATTGGATATTACAGCAAAATTTGTGAAATTTTTAAAACAAATTATTTTTGGTAATTCGGGAGAGCAAAAAAGGCTCACTATTATTATTAAATTAACATTGAAATTGAATTGTAAATTATATTTATTTAATTTGTCACAAATAGGGGGAAAATTTGGAAAAAATGCTTTTTTTTAAATGATCCAATTTATTTATTAATTTTTAAGCTTCATAAAAATTCCATCCAAGTGTTGAGAGACAGTTTAGGAGTCTGAAATGAGAAGTAGTTTATCAAATAATCTGCATTTTTATTTTTAAAATTCGTTCGAGTTACAAATTAGTTATTTATTACTATTAAATTAAAAAAATGTGTTAACTGAAAGTGCTTCTCAGTTCTCAGCTTATTGCGCATCCAAATATCTCGCAAAATAATCCAGAACTCAACGCGAGGAGGTGGCTGCACGAGTTCCACCAGCCCTCCACCTAAAAATATTATATTCACATTGTTTTGCATTCTTCATGCAACAAAGTCTTTCTTCAAATTAAACATTGACATTTTTATCCTGGCTTATATCTTTGCTCTGACGAAGGTATCTCTGTCCTCATAGCCACATACATACATTGCCGCTTCTATCACTACTTTAATTGTTCTTTCCACAGCTTGTGTGTGACTTGGAAAGCGGACTGAAGCTGCATCTAAAACCAAGCCTGATTCTATGTTTCTCTCAATCTTTTCGAATGAAGAATTCTTTGTAATTGGAGGCTCACTAAGATCTGTTGAGAGCCAGTCGATGCAGTCGTAGTACTCAGTAGCCATAAAGTTCAGTTTTAGAACCTTAAATGTCTCAGTCTCTTGATCTCTTTCTTCCTTGAAAGGCGGCATTGTTTAATCCTTTTCCATGCCAATATTCTGATTTCTTTGTTTTCGTCTGTTGCTATTGCTAATAGTAGGGGAAGACCGCCTATATTGGACCCCATAAGAACAGGAGGCCTGTGTCGTTCAATGTGAAGCAGAAAAGAAATGCAAAATCGGGCATCGTAAGCTAAACTTAAGAAGGAACCGCCCTAGGAGCTTATATTTTCTATAAATATGAAAATTATTTTTTAAAAAATTATCTTATAAAAAGTTGCAGAAGTGCAATTTAGGAATATATGCGCCTAAATTGAACCATGTGCTTCCTAAATTGGACCGTACCAGGAAATCATAGAATAATTTATATTTGAACTATACAGCTTTTTTCCAGGATTTGCAATAGAATTTCTTTTGCTTCGGCCTCACTTAGGCAGTGTTGATAAACTCGCCGATGGCATTTCATACACTTAATCATGTTTTGTACTTCCTCTCTATGACAAGTATTGCAATAACAATTGTTTTGTGCAGTTTCTTGCTCCTTCTTGTGTGCTTTTTCTGCTCTATGCCTCTTTTATACGGCGTTAGAATGATTGCTGAGACAGCTTTCCTTTTTTTTTAGGCAAAGGTGATATGTGAGACGGCTTTACAAAATCATAGTTAGAGTTGGAAATCATGTTTTGATGAGAACTATCTGCCGATTTTGCAGAACTTGTACTAATTTAAGTCGTAGCTAGCTCTTGTACATGGTGTACCGAACATGTAACCTGTACACTTTGAGTAGTTTTATCTGGAATACTTGCCCTTAATTCTGCTGCAGCCAAGTCAATGTCAATTAACGGGCCAAACTTCTGTTCTTTAGAATCAACTCGGAGCATTTGCCACGGCCAATTGCGGTTTGCCCATAAGAGTTACCAAACAGTTCTCTTATGCGATATTATATAATGGATCTCATTAGATGTTCTCGTTCATGTATCACATGCTCGATTAAAATAGGTAGACAGACTGAATAAAGACTACATCTACGTGCATGATGTGCTTAAAGAGAAAACATTATTATATCGTTCTTGTTAGCCAAGTTAATTGTATCAATGTTCTTTATGTAAGTGCTGTGCCTATCCATTAATAGAAGGACATTCTTCTTACATTGCTTGGTTTAACAGTTTTGATGAAAGGTTGTATCAATTGTGTGAATTATCGTTTGTGATCCAACATTGTTTTTGCACAAGCATATTGCTCACCAGGGAAGCTTTTACGATAAGTTCATACATAGAACGTAATCTTTTGAAAATAAGCATAGGGAGCTTGCAATTCTGTTGCACTCATGCAGCAAATAACCAGCGTGTTTCTACCACGTTCACTACTCATTACTGATGCAATCTTATGTTAACCTCTATACGTAAATATATTTTGGGACTTTCGGGCAGTGAAAAGACCGGCTTCATCTACATTGAGCATTTTAGTAGCATATAAATTGTTTCCAAAATATCAACGAATTTCATATTTTTCTCTCGGTAAACCAGCGTAAATGTTATTTAAGTTAATAACTATGTTTAACAACCCGAAACTGCAGCTTAATGGATGAAAAGAAAAAAAAACATAAATTTTAAGAAGTTGCAGCTTCTGCTTGATACAAAAGTTTAAATGAATATCGTGAATAGGTATTAAAGTATGCTTAAAATAATTTTAACTACGCTATTAAATAAAACGAGTCACTTATTTTATGTTACAATTTATAAAGTCTTGTTTAAAATCATATTCTTAAATTGGACCACCAGTCCAATATAGGAAAATTTTTTCGGTCCAATAAAGGAAAACATGCCATTTTTTATTCTTCAGCTCATAGCTCTGTCAAAAACTATCACAATAGCGCATGTAAATACATCGATGTAATCCTTATTAAACACAGACTATAATACTGTAACAGCATTTCACCGCAATTCACAAGTTTTTGAGTTATCTTTCTAGAAGCAAGTCCGCAAAATAAGATTTCTCACGTTTTCAACACAAATCAACCCGTAATTCACGCTAAACAGTTCAAAGACAGGTGAAATTTCATACACATTGATTTTATTCCTAAAACTTAATGTTTCTACTGTTACAGTACAGCACAGATCTCTGTACTAGATATTAAGCCCGCGGTCCAATTTAAGCAGTGGTCCATTATAGGCGGTCTTCCCCTATATTCTCAGGATGGCTATATTATGCATTTCTTTGAATCCCCGAATGCACTATCGTTAACTCATCAGAGAGGAAGTTTGAGAGCAGAACTATTTTCCACAAATGTCTCGGTCCATCTGCTCACCCTGTTAGCTTCCTCACTGAGAACCAAACTCTGTGCATAAACTCGTACTACGTCATTCTACTCTTAAGCTTCCTCCCTGGGTACTTAAAGACGATAGTGCATTCGGTGGTTCAAAGAAATGCAAACTGAAAATATTTTACCATTTCACTTTGCCGTACATTCCCCTACTTAAAAATAACTAAGAGTATTAAGAAATATTAGAAATTTCCAATGAATTTTTTTAGTTCAATTTACAAATTGCTAAAATTTTGTCCAGTTATTGATGGACTTTAGAATAATAATTGCTAAATATGGAGCTGCTCCAAAAGTATATTTGTCTGCTCCAAAATGGTAATTTCTCTGCTTTGAAAGGTGCTCCCAAACATTCTATAGCTATTGAGATCACTGCAGATTGTCATGACAAGAAAATGTCAAGATCTTGTCATTTTCTTATTATGACAATCTGTATGCAAGGTTTTTATTTATTTATTTATTTGTGTTATTTTCACTTCAAATTCATAAATTAAATTTCATTCTTTAACTATTTCTGTTTTTTAATATTGATTAGTTATCTAGCTTAAGACTAGTTTTAAGGCTGACACATGATCAGAATTTCACCTAAATATCAAACCTAATCTAACCTAATATCAAGAAAATATCAAGATAGGTTATTTTTGTAATCTTGCATAAAGATTGTCATGACAAGAAAATGTCAAAATCTTGTCATTATCTTGTCATGACAATCTATATGCAAGATGTTTTATTAATTTATTTATTTGTGTTATTTCACTTCAAATTCGTGAATTAAATTTCATTCTTTATTTACTTCTGTTATTCTTCAATAGTGTTTAATTTTCTAGCTTCAGAATATTTTTAGGCAGACACATGATCAGAATTTTACATGAAGATATTTTTGTTTATTATAATTGCAATTTAATTTTATTTAATAAAAATTTCTGCATTAGTTTCAGATTAAACTTTGCATGTTAAATCTGATGTTTCATTGTGCTTGTAGAGTTCAAAAAAGTGTTAAGCACTTAGTTATAACTTTATTTTACTTTATTGTTTATTTCTTTTATTTTCTTTTAGTATTATTAATATTATTATTATTATTATTATTACTTATTCTTAATAGAAGTGGGCTTGGTAAAAATATGCTGTGATATTTGATTTAATTTTAAATTTGCTTCTTTTAGTACTACAAAGACATAAAATGTCTAGTTATTATGGAGAAACATCAAATTGTACAGTAGGACTGTAAAAAATCAGTGACGTGGCAAATGTGGTGCACAACGGGCCATAGATGACAGAGGCAAACGACGGCTGCAGAGATGCGTTCGGGCAAATAGACATGCGATTGTTGAGAAATTGACCATTCAAATGAACCAAGGGGCTACCAACAGTGTCTCCTTAGCTACTGTTCAGCGATCGTTGCTGCATTTGGGCATCCGAAGCAGAGACTTGGTTAGAGTACCGATGCTGAATGCTGTTCATCGACGAGGAAGGCTCGAATTTGCACTTCAGTACTGCAGCTTGACTTCCACTGATTGGCGATAGGTAGCATTTTCTGATGAATCACCTTTTATATTCCATCGGACAGACGGATGTTGACTTATAAGGCATGAAACCTCTGAAAGCAAACACCCTGCAACCATTGCCAGAATGGTCCAAGCTGGAGGCGTAGCATTATAGTCTGAGGAATGTTTTCCTGTTGTTCCATGGGTTCACTCATCACTGTGGAAGGCACGAAAGTACCTATCTGCACATGCGGATCATGTGCACCCCTATCAGGACCGTCATTTCGAATTTTTCCAGGAAAAGGCAAAGGGTGTATACACAATGTAAATTGCCAAAAAATGGCAAAAACCCCGCCTACTTACAAATACAAATGTTACGACCAGCAACAGGCTCTGGGCCCAACAGGGCTGGTCCTAGTCAAATTATAGATCCCAATGAAGATCAATGGCCCTCTTAAAACTATCTACTCCCTTGCTCCTTACCACCTCTTCAAGTAAACTATTCTAAATTCCCACTACTCTGCTAAAATAGTAATTTTTCCGAATTTCCAGGTTAGCCTGAGATTTAAACAGCTTATAACAATGACCCCTTGTCCTGCTTTCTGTGCAAAAATTTAACCCTATAACATCTTTCATTTTGATAAATTTAAACAACTGAATCATGTCCCCTCTGGCTCTCCTTTGCTCAAGACTATACATATTAAGCATTCTAAGTCTGGAATCATAGTCTAAATTAGAAAGTCCATTCACTAACCTTGTAGCCCTCCTTTGTACCCTTTCCAATAAATTAATATCTTTCTTAAGATAAGGAGACCAAAACTGAACAGCATACTCTAAATGAGGTCTTACCAAACTTCTATATAAAGGCAGAAGAACCATCTTAGATTTGTTTGAAATAGATCTATTTATAAACCCAAGCATCCTATTGGCTTACATGTAAATACATTGATTTCCCAAAGTTAGGGGGGGAATTGACCCCCCCTGAATCCCGAAATGACGGGCCTGATCCCTATAAGGATATTGTTTTTTCTCAGGATGATGGCATCTACCAGCAGGGCAATGGGAAGTGCCATACAGCTGCTAGTGAACATGCGTGGTTCAAAGGACACCAGGATGAGTTTACCGTTCTTCCCTAGTCAGCAAACTCACCTGACTTAAGCCCAATCCAGAATCTGTGGGACCATCTCGATTGGGTTGTTCGCGCCATGAATCCTCACCCATGTAATCTATCGCAGCTAGCCACGGCATTTTAGTCGGCATGGCTCAACATACCAGTGAACACTTTCAGGAACTAATTGACTCTCTTCCTGCATGTCTCACAGCAGTCCATTCTAAGAAAGGTGGTTATTCTGGCTTTTGGCAGGTGGTCACAGTAATGTGACAGGAGTGTGTAAATTGAGGATGAAATAACACGTGAATGAAAACACTAAAATAAAAACAAAAACGGATTTTTTTTTTTAAACGACTTTGTCGATTTTTCAATTTCTTTAGATGTTACTAATTTTACCACCTCATTTCCCAAACGTTTCTTGAATTCTCCGATTCCTTTGTATAAAGTATTAGCTAAAAGTAGGAAAGAAATAAGAAGTTAACACTTTCATTACACTTTACATTTAAAAAAAAGATAATAATTACTTAGAATATATTAATATTTACATCCCCTGAACGCTTTTTTGCTTCATAAACAATAAAATTTGCTTCATAAACAACACTAATTAAAGTTAGTTAAAAGTTTAAATAAGTGTGACAAAGTTTTTTTTCAAACTTTGTCACACTCATTTAATGGGTTAATAGTTTAAAAATCAAAATAAAATTCTTAAAACAAGCTTAAAAACGAAATAAATTCAAGACAGTCAGGGTTTGGCGGGGCAGGAAGATTTGTGAAAAATTGTTGGTATGTTTTCTATTTTAACCCTACACTGCATGATTTTTTATTTTTCGTAGAAAAAAATATATGTGTTTGTCAATGTAACAAGAAAACATGGAAAAATATTTAAAAAAATTTAACTCTAAATTTTCACCCCTTTCTAATTAAAAATAGTTTTGTTGCCAAATGGCTACACCATGCATTAACAGATAAAAATGATTGTAAATGATAGTCTTGAAATTAGTTCTTTTTTGTAAAAAAAATAGAAGAATTGAACATTTGGTGCACTGTACTCTTGTAATCCTTTACATTTTGACATTTTGCATTATTTTTTATATGTACTTGTACTTTCCGATTGTTAATTCTGTCAAATCTGATGTATTTTGGAGGCTCTCTCGCGCAAGCTTTCTTTCTTTTCTCTTTTTTTTTTTTTGGTTTGTAACTAGTTCCTCTGTAGCTAATGGTCTCTTTTTAATACGCCTTTATTAATTTCACATGTGGGTTTGTTTGTTTGTATGTATGTATGTATGTATGTAACTCTGAATAAAAGATAAAATTTACGTTCTTTGAAAATATAAAAGTAATATATTTAATATTATTTTTAATACTGAAGGCTAAACTGTATTGCATATTGATGCATTATAAGTACATGTAAACTTAAGTGCGGATATTCAGTAGTTTTGAAAATCAGAGGGAAACCCGTGATGATCACAGCGCATTCCAACGTAAAAGCGTATTTTTTAGTTTTTTTTTTAAAACTATATTTTAAAATTATTAATGACTTTACTTGTCCGTGTAAGCACAACGTTTGTGCTAACTGAAATCTAAAATAAACACGTTTTAAAGCCTTTTCCTATTGATTTTTTGTTTGTTCACTCTGTTGAACATCAACTAAGCATTGATAATTGCGAGGTCTTATAAACGGTAGAACAGCCGAAAGTACCACTTTTGGATCCGCATGATTATATTATACCTTCCAAAAAGAGAAAGAAGCTAGCGCGAAACATAAACAAAGCACATACTTTATGAACTATAGAGATGAATTGAAGTGTTCTCTGGATGCTTACTGCATAATGTTGCCAAATGGCTACAGACGTATATTATGTCCTAGATTTTTTCCAAATAATTATTTTGATGTAAAACGCATATTAAACGAAAGATAAATGTTTATTTTATTCATGTTATTTTTTTAAAAGACGCAGAAAAATATTTCATTGTAAAAAATAATTTCAAAACATGGTAGTTTGAGTGATTTTAAAAGCTATCTATATGGATTCATTTAAGAGCATGTAACAGACCAGTGCTGCCATGTATGGAGGATAAATGGTGATAATTGCTTTAAATATACCCAATACTTGCTTTTTATGCATTGAGTTGCCTTATGACTACATTCTGCTATTCATAAGGAGGACAAATTGTCCATGTAGCCAATTGGCAACACCATGCAGTGTAGGGTTAAAACGAAATTATAATTTTTGGGGCAGTAGTTACGAACAAAGGTGTGAATATTGATATAAAAGAAAAGAGGGTGAAAATGGCAATAGTTTCGTTTGAGGACTCAATTTTGGGAAGAAAATAATATTTTAGAAGCTTATTTATAAAAAAATAAACTACTTTTTCATAAGCAGAAAATTTGGCAGGAAAAACGATGAGCTCAAAATCATTTTTGTACTTTAAAACTCAACACAACACACTCATAACACGAAAGAATTGCGAAGAAACATCAGTATAACACATGCATTAGTTTAGTTTCGTAAATGGCTTCTACCTCGACACTGCCGACAAAATGCGCTACTGACATGACAAATAACAAGCAATATGATAGTTAAACATTCCTAATTAAAGATTTGAAAACAAAAACAACTCATTATGTCCATAGCAATATGTTTCTTTTCTATCATGCAAAAATAGATTGAAAATTTAATTTATTTTGTTTTTTAATTTCTGCTGCCGACATATTTTATTTGGCAGAAAAGGAAAAGTTAAGATTGAACAAATCTTACCTATAATTCAATGCAACTGAAGGAAAAACTTTCGATCGGAGCTTAAACATCATATATAAGGGCTTCACATCGCGCAATTTATTGGCGCCAAACTATGTTTGTCTAGAAATTATCATTTTGGAAGATTGTGCTCCCGTTAGGAAAACTTGTGACAAGTAGAAATTGCTCTTTTGTATCGATCTAAATTCATTTTATCTAAAACACAATAGTTACTCTTCATAGACGAACATAAAACACGTTATTTCCTTTAGTATTTGTTTCTGCTTCAATGTTTTACAATTTCACAGGATTTTTCGAAAATTTGCGATTCGAATGTGTGACGTGCTGCCGACATGATTTTGAAGAAATAAAAAGAGTTCTATTGTCACAAATTGAAGTGAAATCTGAAAATTTGGCCACGAATTGTATGTGTGACAAAGTTTATCATACGAAAATCGAAAAGTTTTTTGGTTTTATTTGGAAGTGCTTCGGAAATTCATTTGTGACTTAAATTAGCACTTTACCTGATATTCACCCATACACAGAAGACAAACCAGAAATGTCTATTTAAAGCACGCAAATACATTGCAATTAAATTTTTCAAAGATACTTCATGTTTCATATACTACATATTTCAGTTCTTAAATGGAATTCATACATTAGACAATCATTTATAAATTAATCCGAGGAAAAAGATATTTACTCACCAGAAAAAAATAGGTTGAATTATCTCCTTAAAAATTCTGTGAATATATACTTTACATTCTTTCTGAAAAAAAGACTAAATATGTTGTATATTACTTAGTGAACTTGGACACCTTTTTGCCTGCATTTTATGCATAAATTTAAGCTGGAATTTATATTAAGTTTTAGTTCACTAATACATCACTAAACAATGTTCAATACCCTTAACATCTTTTAAACGTATTTATGAAGTGTGACAAAATAGTTATTTTATAATAAATAATCATTTTGGTAGGGAAATACAAAATAAACTTCACGCAGCAAAAATAAATGTGATCAAGGTTACAACATACAGTATGTAGGGGGTATGCAGGGAGCGATTAGGGGAATCATGCCCATTAGAAACTTCAAAATTAACTTTTTAACCTTAGGAAAGGGCTTAAACCAACCATACTCGTATATCCCATCTGATTTCTTTTTCTGACTACGCCTGACGACAGGAGTTCAAAAACAAATTTCCGCAATTGCATTCTTTACAAGCTTGTAATTGTTCTATATGGTATTGTACAATTTAGTGAAAAAAGAGCAGGCGAATTCGTTATTATTTAGAGGTTATGAACATTTAGAATTAAAAAAATGCTGATTTGATACAGAAAAAGTGGATTTTTTAATGATCCATTAATATTTTGGCGTAATAATTTTAATAACAGAATTAAGACAGAAATAATGTGGGAAAGATACTATATGCTTACAAATGTCATATAACAAGTTTCTGAAATGCTAATGCTACAAAGAACATTTAATTGCTCACTAAGATTTAATAATATCATTGGAAGGAACTTGAACATCTCTTAAGAATTTTGATAAATTGTGTTAGTTAACTTATTTGTTTCAAACAATATCTATAAAAGTTTAAAACTTTCTATTTGTTGCAACTACTAAATATACTCTTAATTGACTCAAATTTTAATTTGCTTATGAACTTAACGTAGTGCAGAAAGAGCAGTGACATTGGATGTCTGTGCATCCATAAGCTAAATTTTTTGTATTGAAAAAGACATTTCTTGAAACGACGAAACACGTGTCTGCAGTCTTCCTGCGTATTAATGCTTTTTGAACGTTGTACAGTCAAACCTACCCATCTCGAACTTCACGCGACAAAAGGAAAATTCGAGATACGGAGGTTTCGAGATATAGAGGTTGTGATAAAATTTACAAAAATAAGCAATGGGAACAAAGTCAAATACTTAATAGATTATTTTGCATTGATATTGGCGAATATTTTACTGTACGACATGTTGTGAGTCTACGTTTTACTAATTGTGATGACTATATTGGTAGCAAGTTAATGATACCTTTAAATACGAACGTAGTCTTTGAATGATTGTGTAAAAGGTGATTTTTGTCTCTAAGTTATTCCACTGATAAAGGTGACTGAAGATGAAATTCAAAAATGAGAGTCGTCAAAATACGAGATATAGAGGTTTTCGGGGAAAATCATTCGAGATAAACATGAGAAAAAACATTAAATTTATGCTGTAAAAGCAGGGAAATTGAAAAATTTCGACATAGAGAGGTCTTCGATATAAGCAGGTTCGAGATAAACAGGTTCGACTGTATTTACGTATCCTTTATATTTACGCAAAAAAGCATCTGTTTCATGGATATAAGTATTTTTAGCTCATTATTTTTTTTCCATATCATTTGGAACCACCCTAAGCATGAGTCTAAATAAACTAAACAAAGAAGTTGAAAAAAAATTGTAAAGAAAAATATTAAGAAGTGTACTCAAGGTTACAAAGCACGTTCCATACATATGGTAAAGTCAGGCATGAGCAAGTCAGGAATGGATTAGGTAAGTTTGCCCTTTAACAGCTCCTGTATTTTCATTTTAGCGAATAAAAGAGATACAAACAGCGTTAATGATGAACACAGTTTGCAAATGAATGCTTGCATGTGTTTCGGGCAACAAAGAATCCTTTTCTCACCGCAAAAGAATCACATTTGCGGGATGTGCTTCTGTCATGTTTTTTTAACCTTTAAATGAGTTTTTTCATGTAAAATTGAAAGGCGTTATGCAATCATTTGCAACGTTTCTGCTTGAATGACATTGTTCCTATTTTTCGTCATCAGGGTATGAAAATCTCCAAAACAAATTTAAAATTCTGCAAGTTGCAATAAGAATGGAAGAAATGTGTTTCAAAGTTACATGGAACATTTTTTTTTTTTCAGTTCAGAAAAAGAAAAGCTCATGAATAAAGAAAAAAGTTACTAATTTAATGAGCCGACAAAAACCCATATCTTAATAAATTAGTAGCTAAAGCATTGTAATTAAAGTAAGTCAACTGAGTAACATGTTGTGTTATTTTCTTATTTTGGTGAATGTTTGATATCACAGCATTTATAAGTCATTCACTTAATATGGTTTACAAAAAACTTTTCATAAATCATTTATGAAATAATTTTGCGTAAAAAATAGGTTATAACAAGTACTACAGTTAAATTTAAAATTAAAAAATACCCGTACCTATATTGCTGATCTCATATTAAAACGAGCTTCACTGATCAGAAAGCATCTTATGTTGTAATATATTTAATTGTTTTCTAGAGGGCATGTCATACACAGACACCTCAAATTTTTAACCCTCTTTCTTGTTGTGTCAGGAGTTAAAAAAGAAATTGTTTAATCGCATACATTGAAGGACCCAGCTACCTTTTTCCTTCGGAAAAAACCCGCCAAAGTTCTCCACTAGTCACATGGTCGAAAAATGCAATGTTTGGCCTTAATTGCATTTCTTGTCACAAGCGAATTTCTCATTGGCTTTTTCTCCTCCGTCAAAACTCAGTAGTTTTCATACTGTTTCTTTTTCTATAGGGTTTACTTCGTGCCCGCTATTTCTGAAACAGGTGTTCTAAAAGATGTTACTAAATAATCACGGCAGGTAACTAATAAAACAATTGCACTAAGTTTTTAAAAGAAGTCCAAACCAAATTAATTTTTTTACAAACGTTATAAACTAATTAGACAAACATTTTTTCAAAGTTTTCATAAAAACCAAAAGTTTGTTTAAAACTTCGGTAGTTTATTAAAAATTTCTTAGACATCATAACTAAAAGAATTTTTTTTTGAAAAAAACAGTACTTCTTTTCCCCTCTCTCTTTTGAGCGGTATTATATTTTATAAAACATTGCAGCTCAAATACTTATATTATTGACAATTATTATTAGAAAATAGATTTTAAATCACTTTAAGTTTCCTTTTAAACAGTTTAGTTAATTCCATTGAGAAAAAATTTTGTTAAAACTGTCATTTGTACTTGAAAGCTAGGTGAAATTCTTTATTTAAAAAAAAAAAAAAAAATTAAAGACAGAAATACAGGAAATAATTACAAAAATTCTTTTATTTAACAAATCAAGTGTACATATATAAAAGTAGAATGAATAAAAAAATAAAAACTAAAATAGTTGAGTTCAAATACTCTATTCTCCCACAGTTAATTGTGGGCAGAAGAAAAAACAGATCTTTCTTTCCTTTTACATTCAACAGCTTTAATGTATAATCTCTTAGTTTTTCAATCTATATATATATACACACGTCAAATAAACAAATCTAACGAAAAACAAAACAAAACAAAGCAAAATCTCCTCGAATTTACTATCTCTTATCACCCTATCTCCTATCACCGATGATAAAATCAGTAAAAAAACGGGGCATGCGCAAATGCGATGGAGGTTGCCGAATAAAATATCAAACAAAAAATGTAATGCTCATGCCCAATTCAGTGTAAATATAAATGCGTGACGAAAATGCCCAAGGGTGGCACTTACCTCGCCCGGTGGGGAAAGTGCGATCCTGAGTAGAAATGCCATAACACAGGTTACAAAACCTCTGCCGGTGGTTTATTTGACATATTATGCTTAAAACATTTATAAATCACCTGAAAATGAAACTTAAAAATTAGGTAAGTGTACAAGACTTTTCAACAGAACAGCATCCTTAAGAATGTACTTTTGAAATTCGGATACACACTTACCAACTCACCGAATATACATTAAAAAAAATATATAGTAAAAACATGTTTCAAGTCCTTTCACTAAATTTTGCAACCTATTCATTAACTGTGTTGCACAAAATTCAATACAGTACAGTTAAACACACAAAAACAGGGTGTAAAAAAACGATGATTTTCTTCGAAAAAAATTGCATTTTTAAAATTTAAATCCGAATTTGATTTTATTTTTAAATGAAAACAAAATTAATTTATATACACACACACACACATATATATATATATATGTATATGTATATATTGAAGAGCATTTTTTAAAGCACAGATCAGATTTTAAAAAAAAGTTTATTCTTAATGCATAATAGAGATGGTATCTTAAAAACTGACAGCTGCTCATTTTTATTTAGCTGCTTTCTTATCACAGTAAATAAAAATCTATATATTTACTGTTTACATGGTAATTTATAGAAAAAAAAATACAAACTTCAACCAGTTCATTCGGTAAAGTTTCCTTTTTCCAATCTGCACAAATAATTCGGGATAGACCGGTTGGTGATTTTGCCGGACACCGGTTATCCAGTGGCTCATTACCTGCTGGATATCCGGAATTACAGTTACATAGCATGTTCACTTATTTTTATGTAATGCAGCTTCAGTAAAATAAATCAAAGTTGTTTCCCGCATCATTTCTTTAAGAACATGTTAAACACATTCAAATATAATTTTTAAGCCTCTTTTAAGCAACTTGAAATTTTACTTCAGTTCCAAAAAATTAACCGCTTGCCTGATCATTCCGAGTTATCTCGGGCTCGTATGAGTTGCAGGTTATTATTATCCCGAGAAAACTCGGGTGAAACTAATTGATTTTACATCTATAAATAATAAAAAATTCAACTTGAAACCTACATATTTTATTAGTATTGCTTCATTTTCTTGTATTT
This sequence comes from Uloborus plumipes, assembly GCA_038373865.1. NCBI lineage: Eukaryota > Metazoa > Arthropoda > Arachnida > Araneae > Uloboridae > Uloborus > Uloborus plumipes. The sequence goes on from JAXGGA010005773.1 coordinate 54,792, forward strand.
CAAAATTAAAGTTTAAAAATAAGTGTTTTTTTTTTTTTTGCAATTTTTTCCAAAAAAAATCGTAAGGGAAGTGGTTAAGATGCATTCTTAAAAGATGCAAATTATCATTTTAAGTACATTAAGAGTCATGCTAAACACATTCACTTTTTTAAAAACAAATTCTTAAACAATAACCTTGAAATTGAACTTCATTTCGAAAAAATAAAGATAAATTCTTTAGATTTACAGCTTATATATATATATATATATATATATATATATATATATATATATATATATATATATATATATATATATAAATGTGTGCAATTTTAAGAAAAAATTATTATTTTTTTCATCATTAATGCAACTAACAGAGTGGACATCCAACAGTTTAAATTAACTATCATCAGAAAAGAATTAGGCTCATCTTGTTTCTGACTACATAACTCAATGTAGAAAAGTAATCAGCAGAAGATACTTACACTTCTTAAAAAAAAACTATCGGATTGAATGCAATTGTTTATTTTATTTCTGAAAGGCTTGTAACAGAGTGGACAACTCGGAACATAAATTCCACACTCCTGAAAACGGATAGTTTATTGCATGTTATTTTCTATTATAATAAAGCAATAATCAAGGCAAAGTAAAAAGTATCCAATTATAACATCATTGGGTGTAACAGACTGCATTTTTAGTTAGAAGAACGAAAACTAAAAATAAAAGAATTCAATAAATAAAATAATTTGGAAATTTATATTAAAAGCTGCGGCGATCAATTTTGTGAAATAACAATGTGAGCACAAGTTTTTCCATCCTTTTGTTGCAAATTAGTCCTTGAAGGTTTGTAGCTTTTTTTTTCTAAATATTTAAACTAAAATATTTTTGAAAATCTGAAGACAATCAATCATACTTTATCTGGAAATCATGAAAAGTCAAATATACAGAATGCTTCCACGTTCAGTAAAATCGAAGGTATGACATGTAATTTTTGTTTTAAAAGCATAAATTGGTAAAGGAAACATGAAAAGTAATTACATCATCTGAAAGGTTTATCAAACAATGAAATTTTTAAATAACAAAAAAAATTTTCAATAAGGCCCTCACATCATACCGGATAACCCTCACATCAATTTTGGATATCTCCCACATCAATACCGGATATCCTGCAAAATTCAGCCGGATATCCATATCCGGAGCGGTCAGCCAGATTGCATACCGGATAGTTAAAAAATCAGCCAGATACCTTATATCCGGTCCATCCCTACAAATAATTCCTAGATTTAGCAACAGGCCATTTTCCAGGACTTATCGGCTCACCCATTTTTAGAATAGTGCCTCAAAATTTTCTCATTGCTTTCATGGAAAAAAAAGCCCTGAATATAGTGGTTCCTAATTTTTTAAAAAGTGACTAATTTAAAAGTGTCCACTGACTAAAAATATGAATTTTAGATTAAGTAAGGAGTGAAAACTTGAATAGGAGAAAATGGTCAAAAAGGAAATAAAAACCATAGGAGCAAAAATAATATTCCGCTGGCTAAGAAAAAGGCAGAATTATAGACATCTAGGATTAATTAAAAAAATTATTTAAATCAGCGATTAAGAAAAAAAATAATTACCGTATTTTCGGGTAGATAAGCCACACCACCGTATACGCCGCACTTTGCAAAATTCGGGAGAAAAAAAAGTTTCATCAGATACGCCGCATCGGCGTATAAGCCGCATAAAACTTTGTCAAAAATTCAATCTGCGAGAACCTACACCTATGCTGTATACTGATATTGACATCATCGTTCAAAAACAATGACAAAGAATTAGTAATATTTATTTGAAAACAATGTTTTAATGTCATAGATAAATAAAAAGTTGCAACATTTTGGCGATAACTGCAACTTATAGTAACCCTGTTCTACGCCGCCGCCGTGGTTGGTTTCTACTGCAACCCTAGGTACCATCCTCACAGCAAGGGCAACACCGCAAGGCACAGTGGGTGGGCAGCTGTTTTTTTAAATTATTATTTGTTTTTCATTTGGATCCTGTTTATTAGACACATTGGTGTGGTTGATGTTTTTTTTTCTTAATTTATTCCACTTCCTTATCGGATCTAGGAGAATAAAATAACATCTGAATAAGCAGAAATGCTATCACCCTTTTCAAAATAGATCTTTTCAAGGGCACTGCAGTTGTGGTTTTCGATGTCAGACTCTAATTTGTTTTGTTTTTAGGCAATAACTTAGGCAGGAATTCAAGTGAAACACGGAGGATCGCAACTCACCAATGCAATCTCATATTCTCAAATTTGGATAAGTTACAATTGCTACGAGATGCAATTCTAATCTAATTCGACTTCCAGTAGCGATTGCAATTTGCGTTCGCCTCGAAGCGATTGCAATGGTGTTTCTCTTGAATTCCTACCTAAACATAACATGAACTTTGAAAAGACAAAGACAAAAAAAAAAAAAAAAAAAACTTTTACATCGTATTAGCCGCCATGGCGTATAAGCCACAGGAGTTAAATTCAGCTTTTAAACACATATAAGACGCGGCTTATCTACCCGAAAATACGGTAGATTAAAATTGTGATTTAAATCGTTGGCACTCTGCACACAAATGAGAGGATTTTCTTTCTTTCTTTCTTGAAATGAATATTTTCGATAACAGCACTGGTCTACAAAAAAAAAAAAAAAAAATTCTGTTAAATGGAGAAAAATACCTGATCTTAGTGTAAAATGATGCACTGCATTCAAATATGTAATCACTTTTTTTTCCATCATCCATGAATTTTTTGTAACATTCGACTGAATTTTGAAGAAATGCGCATTTTTGCATGCATGGTTAATACCAAAATGACAATAAAAAACTTAGCTATTGTTCATTTCTTTCTGTGCATTTGGCATCAGGAACATTCCTTGAGCATTCCTGTCTAGTATTAATCAGCAAGAATGTGTTCTTTTTGAGAAGGGGGGGGGGGTCTGGTGTTAAGAATTCCAATCAAGTACCAGCATTACAAAGTTTTTGAAAGTCTAATTTAATATGAAGGGATAGTAGAAACTCAGGTCCAGTGTTTTTTTTTAAATTCTTCTTACTATTGCTATCCCATTTTTAGGGGATAAAATGGCATAGTATAAAACACCAGCAGTTAATAAAATTTGTTTAATTTAATTTTAGGCCAAAAATAATCGTCTCATGATAAATTTTATCTATAAAAAATATGAATCTTCAGATGTTTCCTTTATTTCGACTGAATATGCTAATGCTACCGAAGGCAACATATTTTAATAATGCAATAGGCGTTTAAACTAGTTTCAAAAAAGTTAATAACAACTCTCATTAGTTTCATATTAAAATATGAACATAGCCATTATCAGAGTCAATACTAATACAGTATACTAAAGCATTTTCCTTAGATAAAAAATTTAGAAATTCTTCATGTTTGCTGTCAAATATAAAAATGAGGAAAATAATTCAATTCCGGTAGCCTATATCAAGAAAGTCGTGCTATTAAGACTGACCTTTATGTTATTATTGTAGTAACAGCAAACCTGACTATCTATCTTCACATTTCTTGTACTTATGAAAAGGTTTTAATAGTTAATTATGAATTTTTATCATTATGTGATATAGGGAAACACGGAAAATAAATACGTAAGCCTCATGATTAAGCAAAAACTGTGGCTGATTTTAAAATTTTGATTGGATATTGGAAATTAGCGTCAAAAACTACTTGAGAAACAATATATATGACTCATTCAAAAATAATTTTTGTTAAAAAGTGAATTAGATCAATGGGTGAAATTATTAGTTGTTTAACCACTAAAAACTTTTGAATTATCATCCATGAATTAAATAATAGATAATTTTCCCCATCAATATAGTTTACAATGAGATGATTACACAGAACTACATACTTGCCAACCTTTGACGGTAAAAAACAGTAGATTTCACTATATGACTGCCGAGCTACACAATTTACTTAAAGGTTACAACATTAAGTTTCTAAATATGAACAAAATTAAAATGAGACAAGAATTTTTTATTTTATTACTGTCAATATTTTTGAGATTTAAGCTAATTAGTAAGTAGTAGATATAAAAATACAGAAGTTTCAAAAAAATACTAGTAAATTGCTTAAAATTTCGTATATAAAACATCAAACAAAGCAAAAGCAATTTAAGGAGAATCAGGACTAAAAAATAGTTAAAACAAAAAATAAATAAATAGTCAAAAAAATATAGAATAAAATAAGTGGATATATGGCAGTATATATTAAAACAACTTCCAATATTATTGAAATATTTACAAGATGCAAAAGGATTGAAATCGAAAGTGCTTAGTTGAATGTGCATATGTAGAAAGTTTCAAAAAATGAACTACAATAAAACAGAGCCATCTATTAAGAAAGTGAAATTTTTTGATGATTGATAAAACATTATTGGATTTGAGCTTTCTTTATGAATTAAAAACAGGAGAAAATGGAAAGAATCAGGAAACCGAGAGACTAGGGTAAAAAACGGGAATCTCCCATTAAAAACAGTAGAGTTGGCAAGTATGGAATAATCAAAGAAACCCCCCAAAAAAGGGAGAAAGAAAGAAAACATGAAATCTAGCGATCACACTACAGAAGGTTACATCATTTTTAATGCAAGTGATTGGTCACAATCTGAACCTTTGTCCCCTCTGACGTCAAGAAAATAACTGGCGTGATGAGTCGAGAGGAGTCCAGCACACTGTCTGTCAAATAAGTGGAGGGTTGGGCTGGGGGAAAAGCCGCACAACATCAAGTGAGGCACAAGCACAACCCCCTTAGGAGTCGTAGGCATCCTGCAGTCCCATATGAATTGCTATTCTTCTTTCTGCAACCACCAGCCTGGTCCATTGTTGATGGAAGAAGTTTCTGTAAATATAGATAGACATTCAGGGGTCAGAATAGGAATTTTTAAAACATTATGACAAAATTTTAATCAAGGACCTTTTTTTTGGACAATAAATACCAGTAACAACAGAAACAAGAACTACTATTATAAAAACATGTTTCCTGTTTTATACTTTTGTTATGGGCTATGTCCTTCTCCCTCCCTAGAAAAATGCTACTAGAAGTTTTTTCCCTCAAGAGGAAAATCAGAAGCGATTGAACTTGCAATTGTTTTATCATAAAATTAGGGTTGACCCGTTGTTGCCAAAGATTGAAAAAACCAGTAAAAACCGCCCCGTTAAAAACACCTTTTTGCCACTTTTTGCCAAAGTGGTAAAAATAGTTAACTTTGTTTATGAAAAGTTTCATAACTTTTTACTAATTTTTACACTTTAATGTTTCTTTTTTATTTTTTAACTTAGAATATTCATAGCATCAGTAGCGTACATAGACTTTGGCACCCCCCCCCCCCCGTAAGATTTATAAGTATGCCCTATGTTAGATTTATGGCAAAAAATTAAAAGCTATAATAAGACTTCGTTGAAGAGTATTCTGATCTTTAAAATCAAGTTTATTTCAAAATGTAAAGTAATGAAAATTGTAATTGCAATGAAAAAGCAGAATTCAGGAAAGGTGATAGCACTATACACACCGTTTCTTCTCAGCAGATTGAGGCATTAGTGCATATTAGGCAAGTAAGTTGCCACCCTTAAGCCAGGCCGCCAACTTACAGCCTTGTACAACTACTATGCATACTCTTATTTTATTATCCGGTAAATTTCTAGTTTCATTCTTTAAATTGAATTGGCCCCCCAAAAACTGAGTTCAGCGCCCTTGATCATAGGAGCTCAATTGCGGTGGACAGGGGGCATATGTTAGGCAGGAGAAGGCAGGGAGGGTGGTGAAATCACCTGGAAGTGACACCTGGAAGGAACACACTGGAAGTGACATTGAATACGGGGAAAAAAAAGTTTTTCGTGTTATTTTTTCAGAGTGCGTCCCCATACCTCTAGCGCCCCACCCCCCCCGCGCCGCGGGGGCGCTATGTACGCCACTGCATAGCATCATTCTACCACTTTCTCAGAAAAAGGCTTCTTTGGTAAATTCTATTATAGAATAAAGGGTGCGCAACAATTATGAAATAAAAACAACTATATAATAGTAAACAACTATGAAATAGATCAGTGGCTTTGGTTTAAAAGTTTTACGCCTAGTGAAGGGGATTGGGGGTAACTAGCAGGTGGATGCTCGCTGCACTAGTGGTTGTAACTAAGAACAACTTACTTTCAGTTATTTTTAACAGGAAAGACATGCCAGATCTCCCATGCTATAAAGCAGTGGTTCTCAACAGGGGCGATATTGCCCCCCGGTAAGCGGTGGGAAGATGCTGAGGGGCAGTGAACATATTTTGGGCAGTAGGGGGGCAGTGGATATATTTTGGGTGGTAAGGTGCGGTGAGTTTATTTTGAAATGTGTTTGCAAGGGCATGTTTTGGGCAGAAGTGGGAGGAAATCCTCTTCTCTTACTTCACCAAGGATGGCTTTAAAATGTTATTTTCTGGGGATATCTTAGCACTGAACCCTGATGCTTCTCTTTACATGCTCAAAGATCAGTGCACAGCTTAGGTAAGGGGGGAGGACAGGTTCATACCCTTTTCAATGAAGCAAAAAATTGTTTGTTGAAAGAACATGCAAGGACTCAAAATTGCGTTTTTCGACCATTAATTTCGAAAATTTTCCGACCCCCCCCCTCCCCATGAAAATTTAAGGCTATGTAATGTCAAAGGTAGCCTAAAATTCGCCAATAGCAATTCAATTTTCAAAAAGCTTTTGAAGGTCGGTCTCCACTTTAATAGTGCAACAGTCTAAAATATCCTAAAATTGTGCCCTTATGAATTCCATTTGGAAAATTGTTAGAAGACGAGGCCTGAATCCCCCCCCCCCCCGCCCCACCTCACCTAACTTACATAGCCAAAACTCCTTTCCCTAACATAACCACTCATAGCTTACAATTTTAGCTGTTTAGCATCTCGAAACCTTCATTCTCAAACACAGCCTAATGATTTTAAAAAATGATTACGAGAGGGAATCTTGAACTACCAGCCTCCTCTTTCAACAAACGTGACCAAACCGAGTTTAAAATTGCGCTTTTAGGAGGTTAGTTTCTAAAAAATCTCTAGAAGAAAGCCACCTGCTTACCGACGTTTTGTGTCGTTAGAGCATCGCCCTAACAGCACCAGAGTACAATGAGAAAAAAATTCCGTAGAAAACTCCCCAACCTTTACCATTCCCTCAACATCAATAAAAATAGTTTAAATTTGGGTTTTTAAGACTTCAATTTCAGAGAACACCGGAATGAGCTCCGACCCCTATACATGACTAAAATTAACCTTATTTTTGAATATTTTGCCTTCAATTTGAAAAAAAAAATGAGGGAGCTTTTTTCCCTTGTTGCTCAAAAAGAATTACTAAATTGAACTTATCTTGAAATTTATGATCTTAACTCTTATTTCATTTTTTTCCTCCAATTAAAACTTGCAAGTCTTTGTCCCACCTGTGAGAAAAATCGAAGGTCCGGCTTTGTTATTGCCTATTCAGCAGTAAAGTGCAATATCCGTATGTACTAAATGAGGGATGCGCATTGCATAGTTGCAAGTAAATAAGAACAACACGGTTTGGGATTGGATAGTTTGGGGGAACTATTTGAACGCAGTCTATTTTTCAAAATATATGGGTTTTCAAATAAAAATGTTGAAAACAACGCATTTTTATTTCAAATCGTTTTGTTCTTAATTACGTTCAAAATGGGTCACTCATTTAATGGAACCATTCTAGGCACTTGGTTGATTCTTTGATGCAGGTTTTTGGAGCAAAAACATTGCCCGCTTTTTTGAAAAAAAAATTTTATGAAGAATAAAAACTTTTGAAGCATAATTTTTTTTTACTCTATAGTAATTTTCAGCTCTCTGTTTGGGCAAAATTATAGAGTTAAACCTGTCAAAAAAACTGCTTTACCCTCCCCCTCTTCCAGTTTCACGCCCGTACGCAAAGGGGGCGTTGAAAACATTTTCAGTTCTAAAGGGGGCCGTAGTTGTAAAAAGGTTGAGAACCACTGCTATAAAGGCAATATAAATTTATAGAGAACTAAACTATAATTAGTATTTACAGCACCATCATCTCCCAGTGACCATAGGCTATGTTCAGACCTGCCAGTTTGAATTTTTTCAGGGTGAGCGGGGGTCACATGTAATACAAATTATACCAAAAAGCAACCAAAGCAACAACAAATTATTTGCATTCATTTCTCTAAATCAGAAGGAATGGGGCAATTTTCTCTTCCTGACCTCACAATATGAATGGCCTGGCTATCTTACTACTGTTCTGAAGCTTAAATTTCTGTTTGTTGCTCTGAGATTATGATATGAAAACAGTTTATCTCGTTTTAAACTATAGGTAACCAATGATGAAAAGTTCATAAAATAGTAAACTCATCAAATTCAATTAAATTGTCTACACTGGAATTAGAATACATATTTGTTTTTCCAAACCTGAGTAGCAAACACAAGTTTTGAAACATTTTTTCCAATCTATTTCAAGATTTTTTCTTTTTTCTCGTGAATTATTCTTGAATGTTTTAATTATTTAATTAATATCAATGAAACTTTAAATATATTTTTTGATTTAACGCTCAATTGTATTATTTACAAACTTTTTTTTTAAGTATATTTTTTGATATCCAGCAATTTTTTCTAGTTTTTGCCGGTTTTTTCCATTTTTGCCACTGTCCAAGCAAAAATACCATTTTGCCGGCAAAATGCCCAACCCTACATAAAATATAGGCCGAGTGCCAACCTTTCTTCTCCTTTTTATAAGATTAAAGAAATATATCACACATAAAGATATAAAAGTCTTAATCTGTCAAACAAATTTTTGAGCATAAATAAAGACTTATTACTATTAGTTTTGAACTCTAGCTGATGACGACCCCCTTTCTTACATGTAACTTAAATTTAGCAAAATATTGTCAGAGGTGGAATACTGTCCAACCTTGAAAGGCGCACCTAGTACTGTTGAACAGTTCTTTTTCAAAAAAAGGGTGATAGCTTGATAAATAAAATGTACATGGTTACATTTCTGCTTAGTCCGATATTTAATTTTTCTAGAACAGGGTGGACACTCTCCAGACAAAATCAAATTTCCTGTGATTTCCAGGTTTTCCAGAGTAAAATTTCCAAATTTCCAGATATCACACAACGCATTTCGAATATTCTAATTTGATTGATTTTAAGACATAATTAAGCAACAAGAATCTATAAAATATTTATCTCTGCACACATAAAACTAACATATATTTGTATCTGTATAAGGATGGTCAAAAAAAAAAAACTTTTTTTTCGAAAGTTTAAGGGGCACAGAGGATTAAAAAGGTGCTAAATGGTCAAACTAACATGTGAGAAATTTTATTACATTCGGATAAGTCTTTTTGCTGCCGGGTTAGTTTCGAAGTTTTGACCCTTTTACCAAGTTATATTGCATATAAAATTGCACCAATAATAAATGACACTTTGTTTGGATGTAAACAAGGCATTAAATATCATCTACTCTGTGTTCATACTTCAAGGGCGTATTTAACCGGGGGGGGGGAGGGCAGTGCCGTATTTACATATGGGCTTAGTGGGCCCAGGGCGGCACGATTGGGGGTGGGGCGGCACTTTTTCCGTGCAAAGTGAAGACTTTTTTTTTTAGATAACAGGGCGGATCGGCCGGAGAATTACATCAATTAGGTGAATTAAATACTGTTCTTTATTTAATAACACTGGAATGCTGGTGGAATTTTTCATACAAAAGTATTGAACCGCAGTTTTTTTTTTACAATTCTGAAATACAGCACCTCAAAGGGGGGAGGGCGGCCAGTTTCAAAAGCCCAGGGCAGCCTCACGTTCAAATACGCCTCTGGGGGGGGGGGGGGCGAGATCGAGTAAAGATAGCATCCTCCAAGATTTATCAATTAAAACAACGGCATCAGGAAGAGAAATGTCACAGTACTTGCTTTTATCATAGCATTCCAAAATGTGCAAGATTAACTGCTTCCGGTAATGGCACTTAACCTTTAGGAGCCGGGCGGTACACATGCTGTACCGTAACTTTTTTTTTTAGAGGACGGGGTTGAGATTTTCACTCGAACCCTTTGGAGCCGGGGATTTTTTCAAGGTTTCATACGTCTGGTACGACAGTTTATACCTTCTCTTTTCAATGGAAAAAAAATCTGTGGTTCAACTGTCGTACTACCTGTGTCGAAAGAAAAATTTCTAAAAACAGCCCGGTTCCAAAAGGTTAAGGCTATGGATTACTCCCTGGTCCATCGGTTGCATTAGTGAAGTAGTGTTGGGGGAGAGAAAGGCTACTTTAATCCATTCCAAATTTCTTGGTTCAACATGTGCTGAACAATTATCTATTAGCACAACAATTTTCTTTTTACTTTGGAACAGCCCCTTGTCCCATTGTTGGAGATACTAGTGGAACAAGTCAGCAGTGATCCAAGATTTTTTTGTTTGCTTTACAGGAAGCTACGGGAAGTTTCTTCACGTTTTTGAAACACTTTGGTTTGCATGATTTGCCGATGAACATCAACTTTCGCTTCTCAGAACCATCCATGTTGGCACAAACAAGAACGGTAATCCTTAAGTTTGAGTGTTTTCTACCAACATTTTTCACCTTTTAATTTTAACTTTTGATTCGGTGCGAGTTTGTGAGTTTATAAAATAAACCTGCTTCGTCAGCGTTGAAAATGTCTTTTTCATCATATTCTCGAATAATGTCCGGCCAGACATTTTCCATCCAATCATTCACATCCGAAGAGCACACACTTGCCACTTCGCCCTGTTGAATTGTTAATTCTGTAGGCTCTAGTAATATTTTGTTTTGTTAGTTGCCAACACTTAACTTTTGCGTATTATATTTTGGCAACTTCCACTAATTGCTTAGTTGATTTAATGGATTTTTTCCTGTAGCGTTTGTCGCTAATTTGTATCAACCATTTTAACGTTTCGGACCTTTTCAATAAAAATTTAGTTCAATATCTTCACAGTTTATGGGCCCAGCCCGCTTCCACTGCGTTTATTGAATGTGAGTGGATTTGGTATGCTATATTTTTATCTTTTGAAATACATTAAATTCGAAGTCATTTGAAGAGTTAAAAGTAACGCCATTATAGTGGCTGGCATTGATATTTCTGCTATAAGCAAATTTGGTGGACAAAATTATTCACAGTGGAAATTTCAAATTAATTGCGCTCTTAAGGCAAAAGGTGTATTTTCGATCGCCAATGGGACTAAAAGTAAGCCAAGTTCTGAAGATGCGAAAATAGAACGATGGGAAAAGGTGGTTCACGTTATCATCGGCTATGGAGTTATCTCAAGTAACGCTTACGGAAAACTGTACTTCATCATATGAAATCCTTAAGAAACTGGACTATTTTTAAATTAAAGTCGGACTTTAATAAAATGCTGTTACTTGATAAATTTCATCAGTTGAAAATGAAGTGCAATGAAACGGTTGTGCAATGTATTGCAAAGATAGAAAATCTTGCTCATCAAATCAAAGATGTTGGAGAAAGTATTAGTGATGCTGCCATAATTACTAAAATTCTTGGCACATTACCTCTGAAGTACAGAAATTTTAGACAAGCTTGGTTGTCTGTTGATGAAAGCAAACAAAACTTGTCATGAATCTAACTGCAAGACTTATCGACGAAGAAACTTCTTTGTCACAATCTGAGCAGAGTGAATCTGCGTTTTTGGAGTCAAATAGGTTTAAATTTATGCCAAAATTGCAGACCAGTGATCCAGAGAATAAGAAGAAATAATATAAAAATCAAAGTATTAGGGTGAATAAAACCAAAATAACGTGCTATTCTTGCCACAAAAAAGGACATTATGCTCGTGAATGTCCTACTGGGTCTCTCGAAAAGAATATGGCGCTCCAGAAATAGATGAAAATTCGTCAAACTACAATGTATTCAATGTTGAAATAAGAAAAACTATCGAAGACAGTGAACCGTGGATTCTCCACAGTGGTGCATCTTGTCACGTGACCTACAATCTGCATTATTTTGATAGTTTTAGCGAATCCAATGGTAATTCCTTCATTCGTCTTTTAAACAATTCAGAAATGCCGATCAAAGGAAAGTTAAACATAAAGATCAAAAGATTTGTAAACGGATATTGGCAAGATGGAGAAATAACTGGTGTTCTATATATTCCAGATTTGAAGAAAAATCTTATTTCTGAAGGTGTCATAACAAGCAAAGGTATGAAAATAATTAAATTTGATGATCATGCTGACATCTACAATCATCAAGATGAGTTAGTTGGGACAGCAGTTCGTTCTGCAAACAATTTATTCCACGTGAAATTCAAAACTATTGTTTCGCCTGAAGTGAACTTTTCTCACAAGAATAACTTTAAAATATGGCACGAATGCTTACGACATATAAATTTAAAGGCTCTCTCTGAACTGAGTAACAGAGGATTAATCAAAAAGATAGATTTTTCAAACAAAGATGAATTCTTCTGCGAGGGATGTCAATATGGTAAGCAGCACAAATTGCCATTTAAATCTAGAGATTACAAAGCTACTAGAGCAGGTGAGCTGATATATTGTGACGTCTGTGGTCCTATGTCTGTACAGTCCTTCGGAGGCGCAAATTATTTCATTTTAATGAAAGATGATTACAGTGGATTCAGAACAGTTCATTTTCTCAAACATAAAAGTGATGCTCTGAAAGCATTCAAGAAATTTGTTACACTATGTGAAAATTAATTTGATCACAAAGTCAAGGCTCTCAAAGTTGACAGTGGAAGCGAGTACATCAATTTGAATTTTTCTGACTTTTTGAACAAGAAAGGTATTCAATAGCCAGCTACTTATATTGCGAACAGAACATCGACTACTCAAGCTCCCAATTCAACCCCTTATGAACTTTGGACTGGAAAATCGGCTTCACTTAATCATTTAAAAATATTTGGTTCAGAAGCTTACATGCATGTCCCTGATACTCTACGGAAGAAATTAGAATCAAAAAGCAAAAGAATGATTTTTGTTGGATATGAGAAAGAGTCAACGAATTATCGTGTTTTCGATCCAGTCACTAAAAGAATCAAAGTATCACGAAACGTTACCTTCCGTGAGGAAAATGAAGAATTGAGAATATCTTGTCCACCATCAAAATTTCTGTTTACTGATAAAAATGACTTAGTTGATGAGAATGTTGCTGATGACAATGGCAAATAGAACAAATCTGTGGATAAAGAAGCTGAGTTACCTAGTGATCCTGCGAACTCAGTGGATAACGATCATTACGTTTTTCGTCCTAGAGATGACTCAAAACAAAGCTCTACACCAGCTGATTCTCGAACAATCTTATCATCAGAATCGAATCCAGTACCAGGAGGATAAGCAATTCCTTATAGAGAAGCTGTTGGATCTCTAATGTTTCTCGCAAGCACTACTCGACCAGATATTGCTTTTTCGGTCAATGTGGTCAGTCGTTTTCAAGCCAATACAGGTCAGGTGCACTGGAATGCTGTGAAGCGTATATTTCGACACCTGAAAGCTACAATAAGCTACGGCATTGAGTATTCCTTTGTAAATTCTCAAGACTATTCTCTAATTGGATATTCTGATACTAATTTTGCTAATTGTGTGGATACGAGAAAATCAACTTCTAGTTATGTATTCGAACTCAGCAATGGAGCTGTAACTTGGAGCAGTTAGAAACAGTCAATTGTCTCTACTTCTGAAACTAAGGCTGAATATATTGCTGCATCAACAGCAGTGAAAGAAGTATTATGGCTACGTCAACTTTTACAAGACATAAATGAAAGCGAACTATGTGAAAAGGGTGTTATACTCCTAGTTGATAATCAGAGTCCTATCAAGCTGATTAAAAATCCTGTATTTCACAAGCGTACAAAACACATCGACATGCGCTATCACTTTATTTGTGAAAAGGATGAGGATAAGTCTTTAATCGTTAGATATATAAAATCTGAGGATCAGTTAGCAGATATTTTTACGAAAACGCTTAACAGAGTGAAATTTGAAAAATTCAGAGATTTACTAAACATGAAAGACTTGGACACTCTTAAAGACTGATGTGTACTTTTATAGACTTTTATTATTATGTTTCATTCATTTAGATTTTTGTTTTGTAAATTCAGTTGCCAACAGAATTCTACCACCAACAGAATTGGAGGGAGTGTTGAATTGTTAATTCTGTAGGCTCTAGTAATATTTTGTTTTATTAGTTGCCAACGCTTAACTTTTGCTTATTATGTTTTGGCAACTTCCACTAATTGCTTAGTTGATTTAATGGATTTGTTGCTGTAGCGTTTGACACTAATTTTTATCAACCATTTTAAAGGTTCAGACCTTTTCAATAAAAATTTAGTTCAATATCTTCACACGCCCACAACTTTCCCACTCGTTATGTTGTGCCGTTTCTTGAATCTATCTAACTACCCGTTTGAACCAGAAGTCGAAATTAGTATTAGTCAGTTAGGTGTCAATGGCACTTGATATTTTTTTCTTAGTTGCCAAAATAATTCCCATGGTTGCAATTCCCAAATTACGTCAATTAGGTGCATAAATCTTGTTAAGATTTATACAAATTATATAATAGGCATGAAAATTCGAATTAGCTTTTTAAAGATCTCAAATGCGAATGTTATGTGACTATCACTATAATGAAATTAAATAAGAAGAATATCCCTTTACTCTCTCTCTCTCTCTCAAAAAAAGAGAATAATTATATTTTTTTGCTAATAAACTTGGTTGTATTTTTCCTTTTATTGGCAGTCTTCTCTTTCCATAATTTTCTACACTGGGTTAGGGCTTTATATGACTATGTTTATTTTTTTTTGTTGTTTCTTTGATGTTTTATTATTTTTTGAGGATCAATTGTTATTTTTTTTTTTTACAAATATAATAAACATGTTTACATATTTTTTCACATGAAACACTCAGAATGTCATACAGAGATTCAAAGGTAAAGGGAGGGGGTAAAAACAGATTTTTGATAAAATGATTTTTTTTTCTTTTTCATATTCTGATACAAATTTAAGTACTGTTGAACTAAAAATATGGAAATGTTAAATAAATGCTGAACGTAAAAAAGATTAAAGAATATTATACATGACAGCAGAAGCTTTGGACTACAAGAACCAATTTTGATTCCAACTTTTTTACAGAGGGGGACTGGGGGAGTTTTAAAAGACAAGGGGTGCAAAAAATATCCTTGTATTTTAGTTGAATATGCTTTGCACAATATGAAATTCAAGAAATATTAAGAAGAGGTGCAAATGAGAAACAGATGATAAAAGATTGCTGCACAACTGCAATGCGGTAAGCCTTTTTTTCCACGTGCATAGGAAATCGCACAAAAAAATTAATCTACAGCGTTTTTCATGGAATTGTTGTTAATTGTTGCACTCAAACATAAAAAAAATATAATAAAAAAAATGCTCAGAAACATCGATTATGGCGATTCAATTAAAAATTGCGTAAGAAAGTCGGCTTGAGCGTTAAAAAAAAGTCAAACTGCTAAATTTCAGTGCAAAACACGTCAAGGTCATTATATGTATATCAATATGTGAGAGAAAAGGCTTTTATTAAGTAGTTTAAACTTCCAAAAAAGCTTAAACAGTTGGAGATTTTATTTTGTATGTGTTTGCCAAACTTTTACCTCTCACCTGCCGCTCTGTATTGACATGAAGTGATGAGTCAATTTTGAAAGGGAAAACTTCTTGCAAACTGATGCTTGAGTTTCGCCACTTTCTAATTTCCAGATAAACTGAACTTTTTCTTCTACAGAAAATGCTTTCCGTTTATTTCCACTAGCCATGATGATTACTGCAAAGTCTACACTCTTATCATTTTCAGCAAAGCAATGAAAGAGAGACTAAAAATCAGAGCAAACACTTGAATGACCAATAATCTCGTCCTTTGAAAAAAACTAGTTGAAAATTGAGGGAGTTAGTGGTTCCCTCCCTCCCTCCCCAGTTGAAGAAGAAAGAAACAGCTGCTTATCAAAGGAACAAAAGGGAGGATTGTGGTTTGGACTGGCTATTTCTTAGAAAAGGGTGCAAGCGTTGTAGAATATGGTGTTTGCTGAGAGAACAATTGCTAAAGAATGTCACTGGAACAGGGGAGAAAAAAAAAACCATACATATCAGACATTTTAGTATCATTATAGCCGATTTTAAAGTGTTCGTGTATCGTTATAAAAGCACAAAATTACATTAATAACATAGGATTTCAATCGGGACCAAATAAAAGGTTCGCTATAGAGGGGTTCGACTGTATATGTTTAGTTACCAGTTTCAAAATAAACTATGCGAACTTATTTTTGTAGTTTGAGATTTTGTTCAATTCTTCGAACCTCAATTTTTCTCACCATCCAGTCTGCTTTTTTTACATGTTCTGATGAAATCCGTTATGTTTAGACGTCTATGGCATAGCAAAAAGGAAGAATTATTGCAATCAGTTTTTGTTGTATTCACATCATATTCCTTTTTGTTTTGACAACTAGCCAGATTTGTTTATACATCAACTGACTATTTTTTCTTTAGAAAATAAAGAAACTGACATTGACATTTTGAAGGCATGTTAGACTGGCAGGTGGATCACATTTCCTTAAGCTCAGAATACTATGAAATTACAACTATAAAATAGTTTAAATGAAATAAAATACACACATGGCAAGTGGTTAGAGGTGGAAGAATATTCTGAAAAACTGTCAAGTTTTCGTAAAAGAAGAATGTTCATTAGGGAATGAGCAAAAATGCTAAGTGGCAGTACACCAAAGAACTAACCCAGCTATCCCTTTGAATTATCGAAAGCGCTGAAAAGACAAGACAAGCAAAAGCTGATTAACATTATCTCTTCTTATTTTTCAGAATTAAAAATTAAAGGTCAACAATAATAATAAGTAAAGAATTTTTTTTACAGGAATATTTTTACCCTATACCATCTAGTCATTATTACTAATGGCGGTGTAACTGATGAAAACTGCTCTTCATTAAGGGGGGGGGGGTCAGCTGCCCCTTTAACCCTCTCCTGAATCTGCCTGCTGCTATCCGGGCGGTCTTTTAGCTATCCTGGTATTCAATCTGGCTGCAAGGCAGGGTATCTGGTAGTAATGTGGGGGAAAAACAGCTTGTCTTTCCAAAAAAAATTCAATCAAAAATTCCACTTTGCGGTAATTTTTTGCATGATGTAAACTTTTCATATCTTTTTTCCTTAATTTCAGCTTCTGAAGAAAAACTTACAGGTCATAACTTCAACTTGGTACTGGATATTAATAAAACATGATTTGATTTAATTATGTTTTATTAATGTTCAAAATGTAAGTCATTTTTGACTGGCTATGAATTTTTAAGAGTTGTTAATATCAAGTAAGTAATTTCAATATACAGTAAGACATTTTAAAAAAAAATAAATTTATTGAAACTGTTGGTTATATGTATAAATTCTTTTAGTATAATTTCTTATTCTTTAAGCTAAAGGAATTTCAGTTTAAAAACTAAAACAATTTAGTCAATCAATCAGATAAAATTCATTCAGCATAGTTAACTGTTCAAAGCAAAACTTATAAAAAAATTTCAACTAATTAAATGGCCAAAATTGACAAATAAGTTAATCGGTAAAGTGGACGATTAATCAGTGCATCAACCTTTAAAAGTTAAGATTAAGGTCTCCTTTAAAAAGAATTCAGGTAGAATTTCCCCTAGGCATAAACTGAAAATCTGTTGAGAGCATAGAAATTAAAAAAAAACCAGGAATATCAGGAGAAAAAGCTATACAGACGACGCTCGATACAACCTTCTCCACACTACAGAAAACCGTCTTTATAACAAGTGGTTGCTATATGAGGTACAACATAGAGTATATTGGGATACAGTTGGGGTTTTTCTCACCGGTCGTTATATTGGGATGGTCTTTATAATGAGTGGTCGTTATAACGAGCGTTGACTGTAACAGGACAAAATATTTTTTATCAGAAAAATTGGGAATATAAGGACAACTGCAAAGTCTGTAATATCATTGAATGCTAAATCTTATTTTTACAATTTCAAATAAATGCTATTTTTGGAAAAGATTAAACCAAATTATTAATTCTGATTAATTCAGGCAGAAGTAGAAAAAAAAAAAGAAAAAAAAAAGAAGATTGCGTTTCTCATAGTGGGAAGGATTAATTCTTTTTTGGATGCAAAGTGAACAAAAAAAAAAAAAAAAATTGTAGGAAAATTACTTACATTTAAAAGAGCTTGGACTTTTAACAGATAAGTCTTCAATAGCATTTTCAACTTCAGCTTTATCACTCAGGAAATTTTTATCTTGCCCAATGGATTTTTCTTCACATACTTTATCTCGATCTGAATCTAGCATTTTATTCACATCTTGTGTCAAATTTAGGGTTTCATCATCAAATTGTCGTTCGACTTGATTACTCATCTCACTTGTGCTGCAAGAAGGTAAAGCATTATGATAATTGCTAACAATAGCATTTTCATCTTCAGCTTTATCACTCAGGAAATTTTTATCTTGCCCAATTAATTTTTCTTCACACACTTCATTTTCATCAAGTTTACACTTTTGCCTTTTTTGCATAATTTCTAGTGAGTTGAAACTATGTTGTCTTTTTTTGCTGCCTTCTAGCAATTCACAATCTTCTTGATTATTTCTAATGAAATCTTCATAAGCAATTACACTTTGAAGCTGATTTGTTCCATATGAACACTCTCCAGACTCAAGACGTAGATTATGAGTTTCATCAGTTGAAACTACATAACCAGAGCATGAAGGTTTGTCGCTTTCTCTAGGTTTCATTTTTGTATCTAATGGCTCTTCCTCTTCTTCTGGTGTAGAATAGCCACTAGAAATTTCATCTGAGCTTATAGGGAGATAGAGTTCTTCAAAATCTCTTCTGCGTTTTGCCTTAGTCTCTTCGTCAACATCTTCCTCCAAGGAAAATCCCTCCTCCTCAGATAATCCGGAATATATATTAATAGGACTGGAATGATTACAATAACCCCCAGGGGCTAAAAAAATGCAGAACCAATTCCCACCATCAGGTATCACTCTATCGAGAATCGAAGAAGCATGCGGATCAAAATTATCATCCTTCTGTGAATCCTTCCTCTCCGACATCTCGTTTAGTTTTCAAGGACTGTTTCAAAGCAAAAAAGTTTCTTCTGGACCCTGGAAAAATTTAAAAGTATTACAAAAAAAAAAAAAAAAAAAGATTTACTATTTAAGCAAAGGAAAAGAGTCATTCATGTTGTAGATTCCTATAATTTTTACAATATAAACTATGGTTTGGGTTTATTTTGGTCAATAATATAAACAATGAAAAATATTAAAAGAAAGTAAGTCTATCAGACAAAATTCTGAGAAAGAAATCCAGTAGATGACTGCATGGGCAGATTTATGGGAGGCCACGAGGGGGGAGGGGGACAGGAGGGGGTCAACGCCCCCCCCCCCCCAGATTTGGGATGACTTAACTCTTTTTGCCCCGAGAACAACCGTATTAAATGCACCTAAGGTCCCAGCCACATGGCTGAACATCTTATTCTATGCTTTCCCCCAGTCCATTTGTCCTCTCTTAGTGCACTGCTGAGTTGCTAATCCTGGAAGTATACAGGGTGTTCCAAGTTAACTGTCATGACCTTTATTTCCTCAACCGTTCGTCCTAGATGTATACTTCCACTTGCAAAATTGCTCGAAATGAGGAGGAGAGTTAAGATATGGAAAGTTTGAAGCAAAAAAAAAAAAAATTGGTTAAGAAATAAAAAAATTAACTTTTTATAGGGGCTCTGGGCCCCCAAACTTATATTTAGAGAAATAATCTCCATTGAAAAATAATACTAACACGAAAAAAATGACATTTGTGCGATCAAAATCCATGGAGAAATGAAACATGAAACTTTATGACTTATACCACTTTACACTAGCGTTATTTTAAGTGATTTTGGGGGCCATACAGGCGAAATTCGCACCATTCAGAGTTCATTTTTTTTTTTCAAAATATTCCTTATTTTCCTAAAATATATTTAACTGCAAAAGTTATTTAATATGGGAATTAAAATACGAAAAAAATTGAATAAGAAAGAATGAAAATGTCTTGCTGAATTCGCGAATATAAATTTACCGACTGTATAGTGATTGCTTGAAATAACCTAATCCTTTCACTGCAGAATAAAATCGGCTTAACTAGATACATTTCGTTAAGGCTTGAAGTTACGATGTACACTACGGAACAGTATGTAGAAATGGTGTTGCTTTACGGACAATGTAATCGCAATGTATATTATTTCTTAGATTCTACATATTTCGTGTGTTTAATATCTTTGTATAAAATTGTATAATAATTTACCTTGTCTTGTTATATTTTGTAGTCTTGTATCATCTGTATTTATTTTTGAATACAATAAGAAGCGAATATTTTCTGACATGGACGAAACAAATTTCATTATCGTCCAATCTAAAGTTCGTTTTTCCCTTTTTT
>JAXGGA010005774.1:0-75240 GCA_038373865.1 Uloborus plumipes
TGATTAGACTAGTAAATAAAGATTTTGTTAAATGAAACATGTATAGTGTTTCTGGATTAATTTCTGACGCTGATTTCAAACATCCAACCTGAATTTTTCCATCGCCTACAGTTTAAGTGTAATCATAAGTTTTAAGTTATTTATTTTCCTTTTGTTTTCCTATAACACGTAATAATGAAAACTCGTAATTAACAATTAAAATTTCTAAGGTCAGGTATTTTTCCTCCATTTAATAGAAAAAAAGTTTTTTTTTTTTTTTTTGTAGACTAATGTTATTGGGGTGAAAAACTTTTCTATTTGAAAGCACTGCACGCATCATATTTTGTGAATATTCAAACAGGAATCTAAAATAAGTTTTGATGAACGTTTATTTTAAAAACGAAGCAATCACTTTTCCCCAAGAAATAGGCATAAAAAAAAATCCCAATAACAAACACGGCACATTCCCGGAAAAGAACGACATTTTGCTAAAACAGCATGATTCGACTTATTTACTTCTGTTTACATTCATTCCTTGTCGAACGCATAATAAAGAAAAGAATCACGTTTTATTTCTTCCGAGAGCGAAATAAATCAAAATTCGGGAGAAAAAACACGATGATAACCGGAATCAATAAGTGGTTCGCCTCCCTTTGCAACTCTCGCACAAAATTTTTGCTACGATACTGCTTTGAATAAATCTCTTAGCTTTCAAATTTGCTTATACTAGTTTAAAGAAAAATCCCACAATGATAAAAATCTAGCAACTATGGCTGCTGCATGTTCGTGGAACATTATTTTTCGTTGAAAAGGAGTTCTTTTCAAGTTTTTCTTACTAATATTGTGAATTCGTGTATGTTTACATTCTATGCCTTAAATAATAATCATTCAACATAACAATGCCACACTTGAGGGGAGAGTTCCAGAAAAAGCTCTGTATTTCAACCTGGTAAGTATTTGAGAGGATGAAATTTAAGGTTCAAACCCAATATCCTGAGACTTTCAAAGCTATTCTAAAGAAATGCTTTTCATACAGTTTCTGCTGAAAAAACTATCATTACTATTTTGTTTTTAATTTTTTATTTATTTTTCAATTTCATTTGAAAAATGAAATTATGGCTATTGAATAATTGTACAAATTAAGTGTTTTTCTATACGCAATATATACATTTTTTAATTGTAGTTATTGCAAACATCATTACTTAGGGAGCAATTCACGTTTTTCTTTAGAATTTTGAATACCACAAACAAAACCCCCAAATTTCTTCAAATTTGAAAATGCAAAACTATATTTCACACATTTTACAAGATTCATAAAATATAATATTCAGACGTATTACTTCAAATGTCTGTATGTGAATATGAATAAACGCATCCATCCTTTTGAGTGTTTAAAAGTCATTGAAAACTAGGAGGGATAAAGTTATGCAGTATTATGATACCAGAATTTTTTCCTTCATTAAAAAAATACGTCATTTTGTACATTTTTCACGATAACGCCCTTCAAATTCCTATTGTAACAAAAGCAGTACAATATGATATCAACTTTTATTAATCATAACGATTTTAAGAGAGATATGTTTTCTTTTCCCGGACTTTTCTCTTCCCCGGTAAAACTTTCCCCGGAACAAAATCTGGTTACGTCCCTGGTTTTAACTGCATGAAACACATGTATTTTAGGGAGGATTTTGATTATTTAAAACGATAAATTATTTTATTTTTACTCTGTTAGTTTCCAGATTTTTCACGATAACGCCCTTCAAATTCCTATTGTAACAAAAGCAGTACAATATGATATCAACTTTTATTAATCATAACGATTTTAAGAGAGATATGTTTTCTTTTCCCGGACTTTTCTCTTCCCCGGTAAAACTTTCCCCGGAACAAAATCTGGTTACGTCCCTGGTTTTAACTGCATGAAACACATGTATTTTAGGGAGGATTTTGATTATTTAAAACGATAAATTATTTTATTTTTACTCTGTTAGTTTCCAGATTTTTCACGATAACGCCCTTCAAATTCCTATTGTAACAAAAGCAGTACAATATGATATCAACTTTTATTAATCATAACGATTTTAAGAGAGATATGTTTTCTTTTCCCGGACTTTTCTCTTCCCCGGTAAAACTTTCCCCGGAACAAAATCTGGTTACGTCCCTGGTTTTAACTGCATGAAACATGTATTTTAGGGAGGATTTTGATTATTTAAAACGATAAATTATTTTATTTTTACTCTGTTAGTTTCCAGATTTTTCACGATAACGCCCTTCAAATTCCTATTGTAACAAAAGCAGTACAATATGATATCAACTTTTATTAATCATAACGATTTTAAGAGAGATATGTTTTCTTTTCCCGGACTTTTCTCTTCCCCGGTAAAACTTTCCCCGGAACAAAATCTGGTTACGTCCCTGGTTTTAACTGCATGAAACACATGTATTTTAGGGAGGATTTTGATTATTTAAAACAGTGGTTCTCAACCTTTTCACGGCTAACGCCCCCTTTACGAGTGAAATTTTTTCCAACCCCCCCCCCCTTTACATTAAAGGTGAGGGGGTGTGCGAAACGAGGTTTAAGGTTTAAAATATTTTCCTTCCAAAATTTTACAAAACGGTTTAAAAAGATATATTTTTCCTCATTAGTCATTATTAGAATTAAAATGACGAATATAGAAATAAAAAAACAAATCTAGGATTAAAAATATTTTGTTTTTAAAAGAATAATAATAAAATAAAATAAAATAAAATAGAAATAAACAAGCGAAAAAAATTTTTACTCAAAAAATGAAGGAAGCAATCAGATGCAATAAAAATAAGCACGCAAAGCATTTTTGTCTCATTCAAAATATGAAAGGACCATTAAAAATATATGTTAGCTGGATATTTGTTCTTGGTGGTTTCAAGCCAGTTTCATCGCGGTCGGTTTAGTATTTTTTGTAAAGTGAAGGTGCAAGTCATCCTCATTCGACGAGGTAGGAAGGGGGGAAGACGATTAAAAAAATTTTGGTGATAGCTCACAGTCCAGGATAAAAGCTACTAATGTCTCCTTGCAGCCAAAATCGTGTAAGATTGTTAACATGCTAGAAATCAGCTTTTCAAGTTTCAGTGGTTGAAAGTTCCCCCAATTCTTACTGATACTGAACATCTGCGGTCTCAATATTTTCGAAAGGGTTCATGGCCCATTGAGGAACGTTCGGAGACAAAATATCCTCAAAACGCTCAGAGAAGTCTTTGTGCAAAGACTGAAGATGTTGGCAAAAACGTGAGCATCATCAAAGTAGATTTCACTAAAAAAAAAAAAAAAAAAAAAAAAAAACCATAAAAGTAAATTAACACGTTTAATGCTGACCTCATGACAATGGTAACCACCATCGGGTTGAAAAAAATTTTGTTGTTTAACTTACCAATTCCACTCCATTTTTAATGCAGAAAAAGGGGAAAAAATTAAAAAATTGTTTTTTAAATATTCAATTGTGAAAATTTAAAGGTCTCCCCAAGAGAACAGCCGCTCGCTACGTGAACCTGTTGCCGTCCTTCCAAGAGTTCATGTGCTCCCAACGTGTTAATGAAGTGAGCAAAAGCCAAACGTTAAAAAACAAGAGAGTCAAACAAAACAGTCAAACTGAGCGGGCACTGTAAGCATTGCAAATACGATTGCAAGGTAAAAATTTAGGAAAATAACCAAACCGAGGAAAATAGCCAAATTGCACGAATGTCCCAGTACCCAGCCCATCGAGATATTTTGGATATCTTTAGGGTAGACTTACATTCTCATAGGTACTAAACTAACTTATGAGAACATGGTGAAAGAAAATTACTAAAGCAAAAAACAAAATCGATGACGTTTAATGTTTTGCCTAAAACGCTGTTTGTGGGAGCCACTCGAATGCAATTGTGAAACTTTTTTGCAGTATTCTGAATCCTCCATTAAATTTCGGCAATAGACATTGAAATCTGGTATCCTAAACGGGTAGTTGTTCAGCCTGAAAACCAGTTTCGTTCAGCAATCAAAATAGGCGACTGAAACTCGAGAACTTAATTTGAGCATTTTCACCTGCAGATGCAGGACGGTATTTTTTCATGTGTGATAATTACTGAAAAAATGCGTTATTAAAACTATTTAACAGCTACTAGAAATTAAATTGCTATGCTAAAAATAATCAATCAACAGTTCAGCTAAAAGATAACCAAACAAAGAGAGGGAGGGGGGGCTAATGCTTTTGAATTTAAATTAGTTATGTGTGATCAAAATTAGCCAAAGTGGCTAATATTAGATAAAACCATGCGAACCTGATTACAACTGCGATTTATTCTAACGGTTCTTCATTAGGTAAAGCTGGACCGCGGATAGATGACGGGTGACTTTGAAGTGGAAACTGACCGCTTCATTTTGTAATAGGTAGCGTCAAAGTGATCAAGCAGGAAGTAAAAATTCTGATGTACGAGTAAATAAAAAATAACTTTTGACGCTGATTCCTCCTATTTCAAAATGACAGAGGTCAGTTTCTGCTTCAAAGTCATCCGTCAGCTTTCCGTGGTTAAGCTACGACATTCTCTCTGTATTGTCAGACGCAAAAGATCACTAAAAAGTCAAATCGCTACATAAAAGAGAGACAAAGAAAAGTTAAAAAAAAAGATAAGCAAAAAAGCTAAGATATTTTAATAAAAAACAGTCACCTCCGAAAAACGCAAGGAAATAAGTTTAAAGATTCCAGAGCGCATAAGTTTATTTTATCGTAGGCACAATAAGTTGGATTCTTATTTAATTTAAAATTTAATTATGATTTTTAAAATTAAAATAAATTCTAATACATTTATTGTCATCTGACTCCCAAACTTTCCCACCGCCTTCCTATCGCCCAAAATATACCCACCGCCCCCCTACTGCCCAAAACATGCTCACCGCCCCTCAGCATCTTCCCACCGCCCACAGGGGGGCGGTACCGCCCCCGTTGAGAACCACTGATTTAAAACGATAAATTATTTTATTTTTACTCTGTTAGTTTCCAGATGATTAGTGTTTACCCCTGCCCCCGTCAGATTCTCTTAAGTTGAATGCAATTGTAAATTAATATTTATAAGGTGATATTTGGTTATTTTAGCTGCTTTATGTTTCAAAACAGTAAGTGACATTTATTGATCGCTGCACTAATATTATCTAATTTAATTTTGAATATTGAAATTTTGAAACATAATTTTTGTGTCATCCACGACGCACTACTAAATGGGAATATAAATCTAAATGGTTTACATCGGATTAGCAGCAGCATCGTTCTAGCGTCGGTACGTTTGTGCCAAAGGTGAAAAAAAAAAATCCGTCTTAGTAAACATACGTTTTTGCCAGTTTTGCCAAAGTGGCAAAAATATATATGCTCTATTCATAAGTGAACCGATATAGCTTTTTTATAGTAATTACGTCTCTAAAAAAATAATATTAATGTTAGTAAACTTACATTATTCAACGCAGCTTTGAAACTGTAATCTAAATGTCTAGTTTGTACTGACTTAACAAAATTCTTTTAAATTAACAATTTTTATAACCATAAAATTTTTATGCAGAACATATGAAAGCGGAGAATTAATATAATTAAATAACTCGGCTATGGTTTAAACTGTTAAACAAGTCATAGCTATTCAAGGAAAAACTCTTAACTTTTAGTTAATTTTTAAAAGAGAAATAATATTAATGAGGCTGTTCTATCGATATAGAAGACAGTTAAAGAGAAAAAGTGATTAAAATGTAATCGAAATTAGAAAAAGAAAAAAAATCTATAGCAAATTTAGATTGAACTATAACTTTGTTCATGAACTTTACGCATAAAATAGTTAAAAATCACTCACTAGATCCGAGCATATTTTATACTTTTTTATGCTATTTCTAACCTTATTTGACCTCGTTAGAATATTGTTCTAAATTAATTTATTGATCAACTCAATATTAATAATAATAATAAAAAAACCTAATTAAGTCCCATTTGTCTGTTTTAACTTAAGTCTAAATTATATTATGAACAGAGGTATTCATTTGTACCGTTTTAAAATACAGCCAATTTTCCCGTTTTTGGGGCTTTCAACAGGTTTTTTTTTCTTTTAGCTTGATCCGATGTCTTGGCAAAAATACCCTACATCGGATACAAAAAAAATCGACATCATTTGGAATTTCTAGCGAAACAATTTATTTATTGCTCTGTACTTTTTATGTACACACAATGCTTTAGTTCACACTTTCAAATAAAATTTGATCACGTATGCTTCTAGAGAACAAATTGAAGAAGAAATAAGTATTTTTGCTCATCCTGCATGTAATAGTAAAATGCTAAGACTAAGCCGCAAATTTCAAATTAGTTTTACGCCATGTACAATTAATCTATAGAGTTTCGTTAAGCCATCACTTGCGCTCACACATAAATAGAGATTTAAAGGTTATTTCAAAAGTTTATATATTTGTATTAAAAAAGGAAAACTTTGTATTGCTATGGGTAACGCATCCAAACTACGGGGACAACTCGATAGAAGAAGGCAGAATATACTCTGAAACTTTTGCAGGCATCTGACTAAATCAAGAAAATTATGAGGAGTCCAGCTCTTCCCCACTAATTGAACATATTTCTAAGCAACAACGTATTTATTAGCAATGAGAAAATATCTGAAGCTCGTATTCAGTAAAGAGTGAATAATACCGAAAAATATTTCACTGAACTTTAATTCAAAGTTTTCGCTATTATTTGAAATTCAATTGCATCAAGAGATAATGATTTTAATTAAAAGCTACTATATATTATAGAATACAGTAAATATTAGAGCTTCTCTGCTTTTAAGCATTTTCCTCTACCAGTTCTTCTCTCCTTCTAAGAAAAACATTCCTTGAGCACACATTCCTTCAGGTTTGTAATTCGCTTGCACTGAATCTATTTTTTACTGGGCTATATTTTTATTAGAGATCAAAAAGTCAGCTATCTTTTCATTTCAAAATCTAGATTAAAAGGAAAGAAAATATATATTTCGAAGCAGGTTTATTTTTGCAGTTTTTTTGCTGAAAAAGGATTAAATTTTTTTATGGAAGCTTCTATTCATTGGCAAAAATTTTCCTTACGAGTATCAACTTTTGAGTATATTAACTTACGCTCCATGTTATTTTGCTCTTAGGAATCCTGCAACTTTTGTAACATTATGAAGTTTTATACATGACAGGAGGAAGGGGGGGGGGCATTTTCGTTTCGCAAAAGTTTATTTTAACTTTGCTAAATTGAAGTGAAATAAAATAAAATAAGCTTCGTGGGAGATAGATACAATGCAAGAACGCCATCACAACAACATCCCAGAACTAAATAACATACCTGGAGCAACATCTCGCGCACAATTCACATTTAGAGGGCTGTTCCACCGAAAAGCCCAGTCAAACAAAAAGAAATCAAAACTAAAACCGACTGTACCCAACGATAGCAAACGGCTTCATCTATAAGCAGCAAATGGTAAAGCAAAATACAACTACAAATCTCTCGCTGTAATTTCATTATGTTAAAGCCGCTGGCCCTGTAGAATAGAAGTGGCGCTTAAATTGGAAATTAGGTTGAACGATTTTTTTTATATATGATACTGGCTTTATAATGTTACTTTGTTTAGACTCAACCATATTTGAAATGATGGTTGAAGAAGAGAGTGGTAATAATTAACCATATTTGTAATAATGGTTGAATGTCTGCCAGAAAACATGTGGAAGTCTTTTGCAGACTTCTTCATGTACACTGAGACCACTCTCTTATCATTTTTTGCGTTTGTGTCCTGTCATGTATTTCGGGAGCTTACAGAAGTCACTGAAGAAAGCAAAAGAGCCTTCTGTGGTGATGGCTTCATAGAGTTCCAGAAACAAAGCCTTTCCTGCATTCGTAAAGAGTTATTTTCATTGTAAGAAAAAGTCATTTTTCACCAATTTTGGATAGATTCTGCACGTATTTTACAGATTTCTTTTGTGTTTGCATATTAACTATTGTACATTCTGCTATATCGTACAAATTTCAAGCAATAAAATAATTCATAAGCTGTGTCCTTTTTTCTACGAAATTTGTTTTCGGAAAAGTTCCTTCACCAACTCTTACTCGCGTACTTCTTCAAGTCAAAACAGTTAGAAAAGCATGCGAGGACAACCATTTCAACACACATTTTATGGAATCTAAACCCAAAATGTCAGCGCCCATTCTCCACTAAAGTCTCTTCTGCCTCATTCAAATAACTCCACCAGCTTTCGGCGACAAAAATCACAGTTATTTCCGCCGAGTGCAGCCCCACGCCATTCCCGAAATTTAGCACAATTGCCCTCATCGCGTCTGATTACGGCCGCGATTCCAATAAAACCCGACGTCCTTTCGACGCCTCTAAAAACAAACTTAAACCGATGGATTAAACGAGGCGAGAGAATTTAGCCTCTAAACTTGATCCCGGTGGCGACCAGGGTCTGCGGAATGGGGCGGAGATGCGGGGCGGATGGTCACTTCATTTTGTGCAGGAAGGAAGACGGGAGTCCCTTCCAGTCTAGACGGCTGTCTCGAGTAGTTTGGGCGAAGATTGAACTGGGACACTAGGACAGGATAGAAAGCTCGACTTGTCATTGATTCATTTAAAATCATTTCGTGTTTACACGGTGGTTGAGTCGAAATGTTTCATTCATGGTGACTGGGAATCGGTCTAAAACTAGCATCAGACCCTCATTTTCTGTTGCATTAGTCTTTGAATTGCAACTGTACAGAATTTTTTTTTTTTTTTTTTTGAATCTTTCGTGATGTCTCATAAGTGGATCTTAGAGCCAAACTAACGTAAGTTCCTTTCGTAACTTTTCAGGAAAGCGCGATTGTATGATGCATACAAAGGGTGGGACTCGCCCACTTTAAACACTGATAAATAATTATGGAGGAATGGTCATGTTTCATGGGTCAATTTGGAACAAGATTCTACACACAATGCAGCAATAAAGTGAAAATCGCCATTTTTGGACTTACGCTAGTCTTTCCTGAGGTAGATATTGTGAAACCAGTACTATAAATCGTTTTGAAAATTCACTTATAGAAAAACTCATATCTATATTTTTCCTCTAAATTATATGGAGTGATTGTGTTGATAAATTAAATATAATTTAAAGAATTTTATGCCGGCACCAACTTACAGCTGATAAGAGCGTGGCGCATACAGTGGCTATTTTCCGGACTTGAGTTTCCCTGATTCCGGAGTAGTGGTTATAATAAGCGATAACATGCTGCAGGGAATAACAGCTGTCATTGAAGAACGATACTTTCCACTATCCTTTTTTCTTTTTTTTGTAAACTAAACTATTTTTCATTGTTTTTTTAAACATAATAAAATGCTTTGTTCTTCTTCAATAACTCAGCAGCTTTCGGTGGGTCAATGTTTTTTTCAGAATCTCTTTCTGCTCCGCTCGTCTCATTGCCAAAGTATGCCAATTGTTAGCTCTTAATGCTTGAAAAAATTTGTCAACATATTCAACCTCTACTGTAGTTTTACAGCCATATTTCAGAAAGACTTGGTAGCAATCTGCTTCAGATTGATGATGTTACTCCTCCCTCAAACTGTCTCCGTTTTTCGGGTTTTCATGCGGCTATGACGCGAAGTAAAGCCACGCAAATTCAAAGCGGAATTATTTTGTGCGTGTGCCGGAATAAGCCACTGAGACTGGCTCGAAAACCTGTACCAATTGGTTCGAAATACAATAATTTAGGCATAAAGAAGGCGGCATTAAGAAGGCGGCAATTTGATATAGTTTTAACTGGACATGACTTTCTGCAAGGCCACCTATGCTGTATTGGAGTATCCAGTATTCCCGACTGTGTCCCATGCTCTACGAGCCTGACCATACCCTGCGCTCTCTTTCTAAGACTGTTCTTAGGACAACTTATATAATAAGGCTAGTTTTTATTGGGCTGCTAGAAGGCTCATGGCTGATGCAGCCTATGCCCCGACGTAGGAGAAAGAAAAATGATACAGTTGATATTATCTGCTTCGCTATACAACTTGTACAATTCTGTACCTCAGAACCAGACTAACGTAAGTCCATTTTCGTCATTTTTCGGTAGAGGGGAAAAATGATTGTCGAATACATCGTTTTTCCCCTCTACTGAAAAATGACGAAAATGGACTTACGTTAGTCTGGTTCTGAGGTACAGAATTTGCAATTGTATTTATGCTGCTGTCTACCAAAGATGTTCATTGGGCCCAGAACTGTTCTCGAAAAATTTTTATCGAAGAAAAATAGCCGACTTTCAAGATATTTTATTGATTTTCAAGAGCTCAGGTTTCAGAACTTCAATGAGCGCAAGTCGTTATGACCACAATTGAGCCACAATTGAGTTAACGATTTAAAATACTTTAAGCCGATTATACTTCATGATTTGTTAATAATTAAATGACTAAATACCACTTACAATAGCCATTTCAACTGTTTCAATTATATTTCTGGATGGATCTAATAATGATGCACATCGCTGAGAACCAGTTAAAATTGAAGCTGTATAAGAACTAGGGGAGCATTATGGATAAATATTCGGAAAAACGTATTTCACCGAATCTCAACGACTGACTAAATTTATTTGCTTTTGCATTAATTATACCAAATCTTCCAATGGCTGTACGTGTTCTATATATTTTTAAACACTTGAGACAGGCATATATAATTAACCTTCTTGTCTTTACAAACATACGAGCTCTGTAATTGTGTGCATGATTGCTGGTCTCCCCTTTTAATCGTCAATTACTACTCTGTATTACTGCTGGATTAGTACTATATGTACCTTTTTTTGAGCAATTAACGTAGCGTATTATCACTCGCATTAAAAGTTCAAAATATTCAGACTAGATCACTGGATCCTATTTATGATAAATACTAACATTTGTATTAAGCAAGATTAAAAAAAAAAATTCCGTGCTTGAAAAACTTTTATTCGTAGTGGTGGGCTTAATGTTAATCTAAAAGATGGTCTGTGTTTATTTTTCAACTACTATCGTGATATCCCCGTTTTTTTCTTCCCTTTATAATTATATTTAAAACGGACAAACATTGACTATAAATAATTAAACTTAACTACTTGAGTGGTACACAAATTATTGAAATAAAAGTTTAAAACTAATTGCTTTCAGCAGTCAATTTATCCACGTATCTGTTCGTCACACCCTCTTCACCACTCCACCGTACTGTAATGTACGTATTTGTCCTTTTATGCCATGACGAATTGTTTATTTTAGTTTCATAAAATATGATAAAAAACTTCTGCTCTCTGTAAGTAACGGTTGGATTTTTTTCCCGATAGTTTCGTCAGGCTTTTACCGCCTCCAGATAGAAATTTGTTTCAACAAAAACTCCCTGTGGCTTTTTGAAATTCAAAAATAAATGTAAACATGTGGAATAACATTCATGACTCGGTTTTTAGTGCCTGTTGGGGGAAATGTTTCTAACGTTTGAATTCCTGTGTGAAGTGAAAAAAAAAAGTTTTTTCTTTGGCAAGGAAGTTTATTAAACTTCACAAAATTTTTCTGTCCAAAGAAATTTTAACTTCGTCATGAATAATGCATGAGTTTCGGTTACTGGGGAACAGAATAAAAGTGACGCCTCTAGATAACTTCAAACTCAAACAGGAGGTTAGTTAAAGCGTCGGTGATGAAACGAAATCGAAAAGTGGAGGCGAAAATGGTTTTGTATAAATTTAATGCCAGAAGCGCGTAATATGTCTTTTGGATGAAAAAAACGATGAGACAGGTCTGTTGCACCAGGTGATTTATTAAGTCAGCATAAAAAGACCGCACTTTCTCTATTATTTGAATTGACTATGCATATATTTTGCTTTGGTCTTGCTGTTCTTAACCGAGTACCAGAAATGCCATAAATATTTCTTTAGTTCTGGTGATAATTCACATTTTTTTGAAAGAAGCAAAACTATTCAACACGTACATCACGAAACAGTTTATGGTCGATTGTGTAATGCATTGAAAAGAGTTTTATTTTAATTGGGGGTTAAAATTTTTTTTATAGGTACAATTGTAGTATGAGAAAAATGACGGAAATGCATTGGAAAAAGTTCGTTGTGAGAAGTACCTATATATTAAGTACGTAAAGAGGAATATTTTGGAAAAAAAGCTGAGAGTTTTCTATTGAACTCTATATTATTAAATCGTTAATAATACTTTGCATTTTAACTAATTTCTGAAAATTTGTTGCTGAGGAAAATTGATAGGCTTTTTTTCATACTCAAAAGGCAGGACGACTATTATTCATGTGAATAATTCTTTGAAGTTTAGCATAAGTCTTTCAATCTTTAAATGTAAAAAACCTCTTTGCTGTTTTTTGAAACTTTTTGCTTTTTTTTCCAACAATTTTTTGAAGTATACTATAAGCACTGTTCAAAGAAATTTATAATATTTCTCTGAATAAATAAATCGCTGTATGATATTTCGCAAAAAAATATTTTTCACTCTCTCATTTCATATTCTATTAAATCGTTTTTTAGATATACCCTACCGGGAACATTGGTAAAAAACTTATAAAAAGTCGTTTTTGTTGAAAAATTATTTAAAACTAGTGAACTCTATGAACGTCATTCTAGTTTCATTATTGCCCTGTAAATGTCAGCATCGCCAATCATAATAATGCTCAAAATAATTTATTGCGTAATTTGAAGTTGAAACATTATACGTGCGTAACATTTAGAGCTATTGTTGAATCTCTGGCTAAAGTTATGATCTGACACTCCTGAGTACAGTAAATAATATTAAACTAGTCGAAATTACTGGCAATTATGCATGGTTATCAGCTTATGTAATATATATACAATGTCTCATCGGTGGGAATTTCTGGTATATCTTGTAAGGTGAACTCTACAAGTAGGTAACTAAAATTTATTTTTTTCTTACTTCTTCCACGAAAATCAAACACGTTAATTTTTATTTTACGAATTTTCGGATACATGAAAACTTGGTTTGAATGTTGAAAAACGTCTATCCATCTTTGAATTTTATTTACTTTGAAGTATTTATATTTTTTTCCAGCTACATTTTTTAGTTAAAAGTGAAATATTCTACTTTTTTTTTTACATGTGTAGATATGTAGTTGAAGTATACATACAGCTGACTATTTGTTAAGGCTGATAATGCAAGGTAAAATGTAACTCCTGATTGTGCAACAGACACCCTAATTTATCATTCAGCGTACTTTAAAAATAATGATTTGGAACGCGTATGATTTGAAAAACATACAATTCAGATTAGTTTAATATTACGCGATAAAGAATATTGCCGTGCTAAGCACAAAAGTGGTATCTACAGTTGAGCTCAAACTGAGATAATACTTTTTTAAAGTTTTGGGTTACCATGTATTTTTGATTCAGATGAAACTTTTTCAGAATTTTTTTGCCAATATTTCCTGTTCTCAAATGACCACATGATTTTGTATTTAGGTAAAATACGTCACAGAGAGTCACCTGTTGGCGCCAACTCAATTTTGTAAAAAAAGTGCAGATACGACTTTTGTGCTAAGTACGGCAGAATAGTGATAAAGTTTTTCAAAAACCAAATTTAAGAGGCTCAACATGGATCATCACCTTTGGATGGTATGGCATATTTCTGCAGAATAGTTATTTTCGTTTGAGTTGCGAGGAGAACTAGGCGTTTTCCCGTTACGCAAACAAGTGTCTATGAAATGGAAATAGCAACTTTTAATGCTCTTTTTGCCGATCGGTTTAATATTAGGATATTTTTGAGGAAAATCACTCCGTCCAGTTATTTCTGATTCATAATTTGAAAAGATTTCTCAAGATTTTTTTGTCTTCATATTCACATGAAATAAAGAGGCGAGGGGAGAACGAGCAAAAGAGCGGAAACTGAGCAACACGAGATTTTTACTTTGTTCCATATCTAATATATAGAAGAAAGCATTGAATTTGTGAAAATTTTCCAATTTCGACAGTTGCAAAAGCACAGATCAAAGACAAAAAGTTGTAAAAAGATAAGAAAAAATCTTGCAGAAGAATACAAAAGAATGCATAGATTTTTGAAAAGCAAAAATGCTGACAGAATAAGCTTAAAGCCAGCCTTAAAAACTGCTGCCCTTGCTTAGTTCTCCCACAAGCGCATAAACAGAAAAATATAAAAGATGCATAGAACACATAAGGTATTTTAACGGTTAACTCGGTATAAACGGTTGCACATTCAAAGCAGAAATTTTCGGAAGTTACAGTGAAGATTGAACTGCCGTTTAAAGTCGTTGCAGTAAAAGAGAATACCATTGATGGGATATTCGACTCTAAACACAGTTGTAGATAGAATTTTGACATTGTCTCTCAAATATACTTTTATTTTGCATATCTTGTAAATTTTATGTACGAAGAAAGTTGAGAATAATATTTCTATGCGTGATAGTTGAAACTGGTGTTATAACACACAGGGTTTTTTATGAACTTGAATTTTGCCGGTATTAAAATTATTGGTAATGTATAGATATATATTAATAATATAAATTAATAATATATAGATATTATTAATGTTGCCGGTTACATATCTATACATTACCTTGGTTGTATAGATATGCTGATCATGACGTCAAAAACATTTGCAGTCACTGGGATGGGTTAGAAATTACTTTAAGTTCTCTGATTGCTATACGTTTAAGCACTTTCAATGAGAAACTGAAGGGTGAATTGATTCTATTCAACTAATAATAAATTCAGCACACGTCAGAGAGAAAAAAAAATCTTTGTGATTCAACATTAAAAAGAACAAATGCGCAGGAAAATCCAAAAATGCGGTTCCTTCGCATTTGTGACTTTTAATGGTGTATCATATTTGCTTTTATACCTAAGTGAGTATGCATGTTAATTGCGAAAATTCATTTTGATACCTATCAATGTAAAGATTTGCATGAACGCAAAAGGAATGTAACCCTTGTGACTATATAGTTTATCTTGCATTGAAAATGTCTGAAACCACCACAGTAGAGTAGCATCCAGTCGATTTCCAAGTAGTGGTCCCAAAAGTAATCAGTGGTCTGCGAGACCACCAACTTTTTTTGCAATTAAAAAACATGGTTATTTATTTAGTCTTAAATTTACAGCGGACCAGTAATGTTATCTACGGAGCAGTATATACTTATGTTCACTAGTTCCAAGGATCAGTAAGATTTTTTAATGATTTCTAACCCTGTAACGTAAATGTAAAGCAGGCAATAATAAGCTCGAGGTTGATGCCCTACAGCATTAGCTAAGCATCTATGCCTCAATAATATGTTTTATTGACAGCGCTAACAAATTTCCAAATATGTGTTTCAAAATCGGAAACGTATCCTTCCACTTGGTCTTGGAACCTGGGTACTGACCTGCGGTTGCTAGTGGGTAGGTGTTCGAGATGCAGAAAATCCCCAGCGCCCATATCGTATGATTATGCGGCATGTAAAAGATCCCTTGGGTTCTTGTTCGGCTTGAACTTTTTTTTGTTCGGCCTGGCAAAACTGAATTCCTATTGCAGTTTCGCATCGAAGAGATCACAGGTGCCTCCACCAAGTAGAAACTGGTTGTCAAAATTATCCGTGCCATTATCATCCGCATTTTAATGGTGCCTATTAGACAAGACTGGATGAAATATCAGGGGATCACACCAGGTCTTCAAAAAGGATGAAGCTTCTTACCCAGCCCCGTTATAAAGAAAAACAAATCTGAAAAATGGAAAAAACAAAGTCAAGAATAACTCAATTTTTTTAATGCTGGTAAAGGAGCTATTCATCGGTATTTATTTCTGTTCCGCTGTCAGAAAAAGAGCAAGAAACACTTGCAGCACACAAGAATTACGCTCAACAGTTCCCATCCGTTCCTCCAGTAATGAAAACGTACGATCAGTTACTCGCGAGAGTGCTCGGACGCCCTCCTCCCACTTGTATTTTTCCTACAAATGCCGAACATCTCAAGCACGTCATTGGTCCAAATATCTTTGTTCTCTCTCTTGGTTATTGCTCTGGGCCGAATTCTTCTGCCAGAAAAGAATTCGTTTCCAAAAGATAGAGAGGCATTTGATAGGAGGGAATCGCTCCTTTTATTAGGACGGTTTCGGGATGAAAACGAATCTATATTATGTGATTAACACATCAATCTTTAGTGCCAAAAACATTTCACTTGCTTTAGTGGTGGAAAATTACAGTCCAATTAATCCCTCTTTTTCTCTGTATACACATGCGTGCATGAATACATACATACATACTTACACACACGATATATATTTACATATTATAAAAAGTAAGATAGAAAGGGAGAGAGTATGAGAGGCATAAAAGACGACATATTACTCTAAACAACAATTATTTGAAAACTAGGTGTATGTGTATGCATTGTTTATGCATATGTATGTGTATAGTTCGTGGATTTGTAATAAAAAATAAGGCATCTACAAATTTACAACGCTGTGCTAAAAAAAAAAAAAAAAGAAAAAATCAAAATAAAACTAATAAAGAAGAAATTAGGTTGTTTAGAGCATAACCTCCCAAAATTTTCTCAAAAGAAAAGAAAACGGCTACACTAACGTTGGTACACTGAAAAGGAGTTCATTATGCAGTAAATTACCAACCATAAGCCAGGGTAAA
Source organism: Uloborus plumipes (assembly GCA_038373865.1). Classification (NCBI taxonomy): domain Eukaryota; kingdom Metazoa; phylum Arthropoda; class Arachnida; order Araneae; family Uloboridae; genus Uloborus; species Uloborus plumipes. The sequence goes on from JAXGGA010005774.1 coordinate 16,598, forward strand.
AGCAGAACTATAAGCTACTATACCTGTAGCTCGGTCTTGAAGTCCTGAGACAGAAGTTTTGATATTGTTAGGAGCTCATCAGTTAGGAGTAGGTAGTTACCGAGTTGGAGGTAGATATCCTTTTTACTTGTAGCTAATATTGCAATATGAGCAAACCTACCTCCAGCTCAGTTAGTTATTTCTCACTGGTGAGTTTCTAATAAGGACGAAACTGCAGTCTCAGGATGTCATAACCGAGCTGCAAAAATGATGTGCTTAAAGGAGTTACAGGTTCATGTCAGTGATGGAGTATCCTAATGCTGCGGACATATGATGGTTAAGACCAGCCTCTAAAGGTGATTCCTGGAAACTCTATCTGCCGTCTATAGAAATGATATTGCTCAGGATGTCAATATGATCTAAAACAGGGGTTCTCAAACTTTTTTGTTCCGTTGACCCCTTGCCTAGCTTTCGAATTTCCCATGGACCTCTTTCCTTGGGGTCGTTCCAAAAGTAATCAGGGATCGTAATAATATAACTCAGATATTATAAAACCGAGAATTAAATGGTTAAGTTGAACTTATTGATGTTCTAAAATAACCACATGACAACTTTCTAAAAGATTCAGTGTGACCGTTTTACTACGGAGTAAACAATTAAAATTTACAGGAAAAGAAAACAGTCGAAGAGAAAAACGTAGTATTTTTATGCATACTTTCATAAAAATAATGGCACAAAACTGAAATCCAGCTAATATTCTTATATAGAATGTGTGTACAACCAAAAAAAAAAGAAGAGTGCAACAAAAGGACCCCTATTTGCATCTTGTGGACCCCAATTTTTTCTTTCCTTTATATGAACCCCTTCTAAACTCCGGGAGACCCCTGGAGGTCCCTGTGGACCACTTTGGGAGCCAGTGATCTAAAAGAACGGAGGACCGATCAGTGCGTTGCAAACGCGCAGCGTTATTCTAGTCTCAATGAAACAGTTTAACCCATCGTGCAACCGTCCAGTACGGTAATGTATTTTCATCACATTTTTCTATTAATCCTCGGTACCATTCAGTACCAATCCAACCGGTTAAATAGCGAGCTGTAGGCTGTACGGGAGACCCTGGAGTGACGAGGTACCATTCAGTTAAATTTTTGCCAAATGCAACGTCAATTTTATGCCTCGATCGCTGATCACACTTTGAAAAAAAATGCTTTAAAGCAATTAAAACGAAACTTTTCACATAATCGCCAATTAACTACTTTTCTAACTAGATCAACTCGTCTTTGCATTTTAGGCATTGACAACAGCCCGACTTCACTACTCCTGAATTCTATTTTCACATGCCCTCTTTTTTGCAAATTTGTAGGTTGAGTTGTTACGATTTAATTTACATCTCGTGTAAGTACTGCTATAGCCCTATATAAAATATATTATGGAGAGAAAGAGAGAGAGAGAGCTGAATAACTGAATAACACGTACACTAACTATTTTAGAAAACTGATGTAATCTAAAAAAATCCTATAATAAGTTTTAAATAAAAATAATAAGTGATAGCCTTCAAACAAAAACAGTAGAGAAACAAATGTGAAGGTATTTAAAACAAGCAATAAATAAATACAGTTTAGTATATGTATGTAGTCCACGACAAAATCGGTACTACATCTTTCTTTGAAAATGCAAATTAAAAAGTTGGTCTAGTAATTGGAAAAAAAAAAATAAGATCTTAAAATTTTTCCAAGTATACGTAGGACTTCGAGCCTTTATAAACGTAGCAAATAAAGTATTCTGAAGTGGAATTAAAGGTACGGATACTAACATCACATAAACAAATTAAGTGAGAGCCATAAATATGTATCAATTTTATTACAAGAGAAAAGAAAGCTCAAAAAAAAAAAATGCTCAAATAATAACGATTAATATTTTTCGGAAATACTAACGTAAAAAGCTGAAATCTCTTTCCAGGAAAATTCTGACATATAAATAATGTAGCGAGTATATCATAAGTATAAGCAATTAGTTGTATTAATTACTAATAATTTAATTGACGTAATGTTAGCACAAAAAGACGAAATGGCTGTATTTCTAAAACAGCCACTTATCGACTTATTTAGTTAACTCCCGTTTTAAGGTTTAAGTGATTCTTGAAAGAACGTACGTATATCATTCCTAAAAAACCCTCACTCTTCCCTTGGGCAAGCAGACGAATCCCAATTTAAATCATCCTTATTACAAACAAATACCGAAATATCTCACGATGCCATTATTTGCAGCACGCTGCACTTGATTACCATCATCACGAGCAAAAATTCTGTCGTCCTCCCTCAGAACATGAATTCGAAACTTTAATTCCCCTTTCGGATTTGGAATGTCTCTTCGAAGACGCTCGCCCATTATAATGGAGATAATTAGAAAATCGTCTCTTGGACGGAAAAGGCCGTTTTCCGGGAAATCTTCCCAATTTCGAAATGCTCGGGACTCGATTTCGATTTATTAGCAAGAGTCTGGAAAACTCCCCTCCCCCGCCCCCCTTTCTGCCTTTCGCGCGCCACTCATTGGCTTGTTACGCGGGTGAATTGAGTAGAGTTCGGAATGGTAAGTTTTGCTGATCTTGGGAATCCCAGAGCTCCCGATTTGAAACCTCATTACGTTACATAATTAGAACAGAAAAGGAAATCCGATTTTAAAACAGTTTGATTGCTTTTGATTATTTTGCCATGGCGGAATAAGTACCAGATCGATGGAATGGTAAATTCATTACCTCTTTTGGGCTGTGCGGTAGCGCGTATCCGACAAATTTCACCAGAATAGCTAAAAAGTAATAATTAGGCAGTAACATAAAAAATAGCGTATCGTTAATTGCTAGTTTCACCAAAGTCTTTCGGACGAAATTCTGACTTTTAATGACCATGAATTTTTTTATGAAAACCATAGAAAATAATTTTCCTTACATAATTTCGGTTACATAAGTGGCAAATGCTGTTTCAATATTAACTCAACGGTTTTTAGGTTTTAATATTTTCCAAGATATAAATGTTCAAAAATATTAAACAGCAAATAGCAGTTCACAACAATACTATAGTAAATACTTTCAACCAATTAAATAGCGGAATGCTCAATACATCAATTGTTATACAATTGAATTTTTGGTAACTTCATATGTATGAAGAAGTACTTCTTTTTGTATGAAATGGTACATTTATTACTAATTTCGATTTATGAGAAAAACGAGTTGTGTGCAAGACGAATTTCACTAAAATAGCTAAAAGCAAATAATTAATTGCTAAACAAAAATACCATATTGTTAATTACTAGTTTCAGCGGGGAAAACTCCGATCCTTTTATCTCTATCTTCTCTACTAATAATAAAGCTGAAGGTTTGTCTCTCTTTCTTTCTGTCCTTCTGTCTGTTACGCGCGTAGCGCCAAAACCGTTCGGTCGATTTTCATGCCACTTGGTACAAAATTAGTTTGTAGCATGTAGTTTTGCACCTCGAAGCGATTTTTCGAAAATTCCATTTCGTTCTTTTTCTATTCGAATTCTTAGCTGAAATTCGATAAAATAGGGAAGAAATATTTCACACACATTTTCAAGTCTTATGTCATTCGAAAGCTTGGAATTTTCTGCACAAAATGAAGTTTTTTCGAAGTTTCTACGATCATCAGGAGAGCTGTAATAATTGTTTTTAGAATCCCGAAATTCAAGGCTTACCTTCAGTAAAGCAAGCCAAACGATTCTAAAATGGTTCAGCTCGATAATAAAATTTGTTTGAAAAGAGAGATGAAAAGAATTATTTTATCAACGGAAATCAACTTTTCATGTTGTTACCATGGTTACGTGTTCATACCTATTTTTGTTTCGTTCTTCTTCCAGCGTCGCCAGACGTAGTATTTTTGATACTACGGTAAAATTTTTTCGGCCCAAATAAGGAGCGTAGTATTTTTCCGGCAACCCTGTTTCCAATATACTAATGACTTAATTAAAAGATTTGGCGGATTTTTTTTTTTTTTTTTTCATTTTCATAGATTTCGCATTTCGGCAACATTGATTTTGGCAACGTTTGGAAACAGTATTACTTTGTAATATTTTTTTTAGAGGAGGCGTAGTATTTTTGTTTCAATTCTCTGGCAACCCTGTCTTTTCCGGGTGAAAATGCTTTGGGACATTACTTGGCGCATTTTTGCGTGTCTCGCGGAAGTGAAAGCTCTGAGAGAAACTACGCAAAATAGCCAGGGTTACCACGCTTGGCGCGCCTATCGCCCATTTAGCGAGAAAAGGGTACCTAAAGCGCAGATTAACCAAATATCGTATGAATTGCGTTATTGCATCGTTCGTTTTGTTTTTAAAGCTAGGAAATAAAACTTTCTTCTTCTTTTAAACTTTGGTAAGATTTCTGTTGGTTTCTGTGAGCAACAAAATTGTTCTTATTTTCTCTTTTGGCTTATTTTTGTGCATCTTCCTTTGGGGTTGCATTCGAATGTTCCAAGGGGGTGTTTTACCCCTTTTATGGAGTAAATCAGTGTTCATTTCAATGCAGACAAAAGTGATATGAATTGGCCCGACCACTTGGCAATATATCGCCAAGCTTTTGGTCGTCAAGCATTTGCCGCCAATTTGGCGACATATCACCAAGTTGGCGAAAAAAATTGTTTTCTTTTTATATTTGGACTCAATTTGGCGCTATTGGCGATATTTTGCGAAAAATCCACTGAATGATGTTAAAATCGGCGATATTTAGGAGATTAATTATTGTAAAACATTTTTTTTGCATTGTTTCGCGGCAAACTAGAGATATAAATGTTTGAACTGTTATCTTGCTCACTCCAAGCACTATTTTAGCACTTGAGGCATCTACTAAGAAATTTACACATAAAATTAAGTAGCGTGGGGTCCATACCAGATTTTTATATCATATTTTGAAGGAATTATAGTTGAATTACAACTAAAATAGAGCATTTTTTCTGCTATATCAATTATTTTACAAATGAAATTTTAATTTTATACCAAGGGCAAAGCCGTGCGGGTACCGCTAGTAACTACAATAAAACAAAACTAAGGGCCCTGCTCCACATTGACGTAAAGCAGAAAAATAAAGCAGAAACGTAAAATGGATTACATGGTTATTCCTATGGAAAGTACCCGGATTTTCGGTTTCTGTCTTCGGTTTCGGTCGCGTTTTCTGCTGATGTGGAGCAAGGCCCTAAGATTTTTCATGACCTAGATGTTTCAATGGATCATATTGAAAATGATTTTACTAACGTACGTATGAATTGTATAATTTCAATTTGATAAGAGGGATATAATTTTTTAATATTTATTTAACATTTCTTTCATTTTTCAATTGGTTTTAATATTTTTAATCAAGCAAATAATAAAATGATTCCATCCAATTTAATAGCAAAATAAGCATTAGAGCAATTACACAGGATTGCGATGCAGTGATATAATAGCTGAACTTTGTGTATTTTTTGACACTGACTTCGGGGGAAAAACTAAAAAAAATCTATTGCGTCAGATTTTTGAAAAAAATTAATTTTACATCTATTTTCATGTAACATTTATTATATTTTTTTCTGGATTTGGATTTTCTCTATCCCAGCCTGATCATTTTTCTACAGAGATAAAACCTGCATAATACCCCTCTGTGGAAACGCTCTGATGTTTTATTGGCATTTTTCTTGAAACATGGTTGCTAGCTCAAAATGTTAAAAAAATTCGCCACATGAGTTTTGTTACATATGCAGCAAATATAGTGCTCTTGAAAAGTGCATGAAGAGCATTGCAGATTATGTAAGAAAACTTTAGTTTGCGTATTTTGGCCTGAAAATCGTGACTAGGACGAGTCGTGAGTTCCTCACAAAGTCTGTGTGCGTGTTTCAATGATTTAAGCTAACGGTTTTCTGGAAAGAAGTCTCCTTTACTAAAGGGTGTTTTTTAAAGAGGTACAGAACTTTAAGTTGGCAACACTTTTATAACTGGCGGCCTATTTGTCAGCTGTTAAGTGATTTATGTTTAGTTTGGTTTAGCATTTCAACATGAATAGAGTGACGCCTGAACAACGTTTCCAAATTCTGCAAATTTATTATGAAAATCATGGTTCTGTTCGAAATACGAATTGCGCACTACGTCCATTTTGCGGTCAACATAATCTTCCATCAGAGCAATTAATTAGATTAACTATGGAACGTTATCGCACCACGTTTACTATAAATGATAAAATGCATCCACAGAGACGTCGTAAAGTGCGTACAGAAGAAGTAATTGGTGCTGTAGAACGTAGCGTAGAAGAAAACCTAATCATTCCATCCGCCATCGTGCACAGGAATTGGATATGTGTCCATCCACTTTATGGAAGATTTTGCGGAAAGATCTTGACTTGCGTGCTAACAAAGTCCAACTCGTGCAAGAATTGAAGCCACGCGATCACCTAGCAAAGCGTGAATTCGGTGAACGGGCCCAAAACAAGATCGCCGTTGATCCCGATTTTCATAAGCGAATTTTGTTTAGCGATGAAGCTCACTTTTGGTTAAAAGGATACGTCAATAAACAAAACTGCCGTATTTGGAGTGATGATGATCCTTTGGTGTGCTTTATGGGCTGGTGGAGTAATTGGTCCGTACTTTTTTAAAAACGATGCCGACCAGAACGTTACAGTCAATGGTGACCGCAATAGAGCCATGATTACTGACTTTTTCGTTCATCAGTTGAACAATTATGATGTGCAGGAGCTGTGGTTTCAACAAGATGGCGCAACATGTCACACAGCTCGTGCCACAATTGATTTATTGATGGATACGTTTGGTAACAGAATAGTTTCACGTTTTGGGACGTGAATTGGCCTCCAAGATCGTGCGATTTAACGCCGCTTGACTATTTTCTATAGGGATATGTGAAGTCGCTAGTCTACGCGGATAAGCCCACAACGATTGACCACTTGGAGGACAACATTTGCTGCGTTATTGCCGATGTACGCCCACAAATGTTGGGAAAAGTAATCAAAAATTGAACCTTCAGATTAGACTACGTCCGAGCAAGCCGTAGCGGTCATATGCCAGAAGTTATATTTAAATTATAATGCCAGAAAATGATCTTTTGAATAAAATACATTTCATGTCAATTAAAAAAAAACACACACACTCTGTATTTAAAATTATTATGGCAAGGGGGGAGGGAACCGAAAAACTACTCTGATGATTGTTATTTCTGTTCTTGCTATTTCCGTGGCTATAACTGACTGAAAAAAATCAAAAGCTAATGTTTTATCTTGATGACATTCTATCTGTCATACGCCCCGTTTTTCAAAGACTTGGTGTATCACTACATTTGGATCCAGCTGAATTAACATTCATCTCATTAAAGTCTTCATACTCAGAACATTAGCCCAGGCTTTCTATACTGAATATAATTCCCCAGAAAACGTTTCAGTGCAGCCCTTCTTTGAGGTTGAACCTAAAGGGTTGAGGTTGAACCTAAAGGGGTCTACACGCTCTGGAAAATCCGAAGGCTTTCCTCTCTCTGTTCGTGAATATAAATTATTTTTTTACGAAACTCTATAGAAAATTTTCGCATATCAAAAAAGACTAAATATATAGCTTATTCCTAGATTTTTGTACCGCACGATGATAAAATACAATTTTGTTTCGGATTTTTGCTGTTGCTTCCCTAAATGGATGCCTCGTTGTATCATGTTTGGCAGGTGTGAACTGTAGCATAAATGACAAATATTTATTTTTGAATGTGTTCAGCTACTTTTGGCTACATGGTATAGATGTAGATAATAAAAGAGGATATTTACCAGTTCTTGTAATAGTAAAATATTATAATATCGATAACGTTGATATTTCTCATCTCCAGTTATGCCGATTTTTTTCCTAGCATTTGCGATACATTTTTGGCATCGTGAGGAATACTTTTAGCCATTTGATGAGATAGATGAATTGGGGGAGACGTTATGAGATTACAGAACCGCCTAATGAAATCCTATATATATTTCTGGGACGTTCCCAATCTTTTCTCTTAGCCATTTTGTTCCATAATCCAAATGAAAGGACATTCTCTTTTTTTTTTAATTTGAGACATCAACAACTTTTCTGGTTGTATATCCCAATCTATCGATGATCTTTGCGAAGAATAGAGCCAGAAAAAAAGAATACTTAATTTTCAGCCCCAGCGCGGTTGTATAAAGACACTAAATGAACGGCAGAAAACAAAACGGAATTTCACAACAAACAATTCTTCCCCATCCCTCTGCAAATGTCGTCGGGCCATTCTTTTCTTTCTCCGTTGCGCGGCTAATCCAATCGTGCCTTTCTAATTAATGAATGACCCTCCAGGAGGGGCGTCCACATCCGCGAGGACCCTTCTGCTCCGGAAAGGAAGACGCGAAGTGAAGTGGTCAAATAATTCCAATGGAATGTCGAGAATTAGCTGGAGGAAGATAGACGCCTCATCAGACAATGAAAAACATTCCGACACATCTTTTTCCGAAGGGAGGGAAAGAAAAAGGACTTTCACCTACGTCCGATAACAGTCGAACAAAAAGAAGTGACCCTAAACTTGTATTTTTGTATTTCAAGAGTTTTTTTTTCTTTTTTTTCCAAAGATGAGATTTTTTGGAGAAAAACGAAATAAAAGTGGCCGAGCTTTGATTTTTGCTTTTTATTTTCGATAAGTCAAGTCCTTAAACGTGTTAAAAATCCATTTAAGGAGCAAATCTGAGTTAATTAAAAGTTATTTTGAGGATTCACTTCCCTAAAAAAATAAATAAATAGCAATAATAAAAAAAAATACCTAGTTAAGCAAATGCATTTTTAATGATTGCATCAAAATGATATCGCATGTCAATAACTAACTTCTCTCTATCTCATTTCTATTCTTTATATATTTATTTCTTTATTTATTTTTGCTCTTTTTCGTTGAAATACAGGGTACGGCAGCTATTTGAGAATGCAAAATATAGATGCCATATTTTCCTGTGTGTTATGGTGATAGTTTTTTTCGGTGCAGACAGACATGGCATAGCCTATTCTTTTTTCAGAAAATGAAGAGACATATATAGAGTTATTATCACCTTGGCTGCAGAGCACACTGATTCAGAAATTTCTGCATTCTTAAAGGTTGCCCTATCATTTGTTTACAAAGTTCGAAAAGAATTGGGAACTGCAAAGGTTGGTGTGGCAGAAGTTTCGCAAAGGAAATGGCATTGTTGATGTTCTGACAGTATCAGGACATTAGAATTTTGTCAACCGTATGCAAGCTACTATCGATGAGGACCCAAGGACATTAAAGAAGAAAATTCGCCAGTGAGATGCGGGTTTTTGAGGCAACTATTCGACTTTTGGTCCATGAGGACCTCATTTATAAATGATTTGTAATTGAGGAGAAGGCAGCTCATGTCTGACCGGATCATTTTTAACTACTCGAACAGAGCCAAGTGCCTGTTGAACAAACTCAAGCATCCTGATTCCAGAAGAGAAAAAATTCCGTTGATTTTATTCAGATAGATAGAGAGAGAGAGAGAGGTTTGTTTAGGACCAGAAGGTGAACCTCAAAAATAATAATCGATGGTTGTGCAAAGGAGCTAACGATGTACCGACGGTCAAGCATGCCAAATTACCAGCATCTTGCTGGTTTTTGGTGTTGTTAGTAGTGAAGGAGATGTGGTGAATGCTTTTTTGTCAAGTCATGAATCAGCTCTGTAGCACATGGGAAACGATATTTTCCAAATTTTTATATATCCACAAAGTTTCTTTCAAAAGGCGTTGCCGGCCCACGTGTGTAAAAAGTTTAAGAAACGCTACATTATCATGCTACTCGAAACTATACCTTTTTCGATGTACTGCTTTTAAGATGGAAAAACAAGAAGAGTTCAATTTCCGGTTTCTTATTTACACCCACCCTTTAGCAAAAAATTAATTACTATTTTTTTCAACAATGCAATCGTGAACCCATAAACGGCAGTATCCGTAAATTTTTAATCCCTTTGACTTCTTATGACCGTTTTGATAATAGATCTACGGAAATTATTTCCTGATTGGTAATGCTAATAATTCTTGAAAGAAATTGTTTGTAAGAAAGGCATTGAAGGACCCAATAAAAGTATAGTTCGGACAATTTAGGGGAAGTTTTGGGATGCTTCATGACACCCCATTGAGGCGTTCTTGATTTATTTAAATCATTCAGATTGTTAGAGGCAACAAAAGATTTTGTCTCTTGAAATCATTCAACAGCTTTGCTTCCCAGGATTTATATAGACAGTTAACTTGGCATGTTGATATAAGAAATTCTTTTGGTCACTACACTGTCGTGGGATTTTGAAGGGCAGTATTTTCGGAAATTAGATTTTGAGATATTTGAAAGAAAAAAAAAGCGTATTGGTTTCCTAACTGGAAATAGAAAAATGTTGAAATTTGATGCATTTTTTGTTCTACATTATCAGCAGAAATCAAATAAGTAATCTTGTACAATAAAACTAAAGTACAATAGATGACAAAAATGCAAAAACATCAAAAATAAAGAAATTGAAGATACTGCCCCGTAGCTTCCCACGGTAGTATAACTAGACAGATAAATATTTTACTTTAGTATTTTACATATTATAGGTCACTCACAGGAAAAAATATATTTATCACTAGTTAAGGAAATAATTTTTGCTCGGTGCTCTTAAATAAAAAACACGCGAAAATTTTCTGGCTATACTCACACCGGTTTTATTACGCATGCAAGCAACTAAGGACTTTCAGAGCTTAATTCTAGTCGAATAAAAATATCGAAGTTTCGAAAGTTCAACTGACGAAAGTCACCACTATTTATTCATTCTCTCGCCCCGAGGGTAGTTTCCATATTTTGTAGAGCAGAAAATTAAATTAGGTTTTTGCCTTCCAAAGCGATGCTTTGAAACGAGAAAGAATAGCAGCTGCGTTCCATCTTCACTGTTGAACGGAGGATCTAGTGCCTTAGCATATTTAATTCATGTTTCCTGCCTTCGATGTGTTGAAAATAATCGTACTTTTGCGACTGCATTTAACTCACGAGTGAAAAAAAATGCGTTTTTCTCCGAAAGTTGATTTTGCCTATGAGCATGTTTCTAAATACGTTGTTTGGATATTTTTAACAACATTTCTGGTGCTGGCTGTTTAAGTTTCTGTTATTACGCAATCAAGATTGCTTATCAATTTCATTTTTTTGTACATTTTATGTTTTCTTTTGGTCAGTAGATAGCGAGTGTACATGAACGAGAACCCATGTATAAGGTTCGAAACCAAAAGATTCACGGAATCCATGCACAGAAGATCCATGAGAGAAAGCGCAGAAACTGAAAGATTCATAAAATCCATGAGCGAAAGAGCTGAAACCGAAAGATTCATAAAATCCATGAGCGAAAGAGCCGAAACCGAAAGATTCACGAAATGCATTATCAAAACATCCAACGAACGGAATGAGTGATGTATATGAGATTTAACGAACATAAGGTACAAAGCAAAAAGTTTCGAACGACAAGGAACTATAGGTATTATATCCCGTTTTATGAGAAGACAGGACGCATTATTTAAATGAATTAATTTACGAAATCGTTTTCATTTTTTGCCTGCTTTGAAATGAGTAGTTTATCAATTGCTTAAATTTGCTTTTTTGTATGGAAGCTACTATACATGAATAAATAATTAAATAAATAAAAGATAGGCTGATATTTGTACAAAATTATGACCAGCTAGGGTACAGTAATGAACGAACTGTGAAACATAGAAATTACAAAAAGGAAGAAAGGAAAAAAAAAAAGCAACTTACAAATAAAAAAAATAAAATATTTTAAAATAATGTGTTAAAGGAAAAAAAGTTTCTTTGATGGCGAGAACGTGAATGGGGTAGACCAGGACATGTTTACGCAGTGCTCTTTTTTCGAAACTTGTTACAATTGATGTGTCACCAGTCATGGCAGATTGATGCTGGCCCCTAAAAAGTATTCTCACAAGATTTTTAGTTTGGTATAGCATTTGCTGACGATAACCTGTTTTCTACCAACTTGAGTAAATTTTGTGTTGAACTTATTGAAGCTTATTATGAACTAAGAATGCTCAGATAAAAATAAACATATCTATGAATATTAGCAGCACTTTATCCTTGTTTGAGAACAGTATTCGTATGAACAAAAATATTAAGAACTTTCGTTGCAGGTCAAAAATGTATCCAAACAAAAAGAGGGGCAGGTTTACGCAAGTTCTTACTTGCGTAATTTTTTTTTTTTTTTGACGCTTAAGTATTTAAACAGGGGAAAAACTGAATGCACAAACTTAAACTTTATTAACTGCTGTATAATACCATAATGTCAAAAATTTTCTATAATGAAACCTTAAACTAAAGTTCACTGAAAAAAAAATCCGCGTAAACGTGCCCCGGTCAACCCTACTTCAAAAAAAATTTCTGGTTTGATTTGTTGTTTATCTAAATGTGATATTTTTATATTGCTAGCCAAGTAAGGAAAGGAAAAAACTGCGATACGCACCTTACGTTTAGGAAGATTGTGTGAGAGTAATATAGTGTAGTAAGTGATAAGGAGTAAAAAAAAAGAAAATTTCATCTTCAAAAAAAAAAAGAAAAAGAAAATATACACATCTCTTGGAGGAAAAAATTATAAAACTAAAAGATGTTTATTCTTTCTCATGGACTAGATTTCTTTTAGTTACCGCCATTCCCGGAAATGGATATCACCTACTTTCTGGTGCAAGTATGTCCTGAAAGTTGACTGCTTTGTTAAAATTAGGAGCGCGTAAGAAAAACACATTTACAGAGAATATTTTGAGGAATGCTTGGAGTATAGCTTCAAATAAATCAAATTCTCTCACGTTTTGTTTTCCTCGGAGATCGACGTCAAATACTTGGCGGTTGGGTTATTGTAAGAGTTTAATAGTAGTTTTTTTTAAAGGAAAACTTTAAACTTTTTGAGCCACTTCATATTTTTTAACGTAATGGAGCGCGGGTATAGTTGATACACTCATTACATTTTAAATTTTATAATTTTTTTTTTTACAAATTAAGCGAACAAAAATAAAATTAAGCAACAGCACAACAACACATTCACACTAAGAAAGGACAAGGACAGGAGAGAGAAAGCACATCCATACCCGAGCCGAGATTCGAACCCGAGACCTCCCCATCCGGAGTTAGACTTTTCTGACCCCTAGACAAGGTGGTTGGCCTCGTCGGCCCTGTATATGAGCAAAGAAGTTTCTAATAATCTGAAATATTAGTTTTAAAAATCCATGGATTGAACTAGTTTAGATATTAAACGTTTCAGTTTAAGGCATCAAATATCTTAATTTCAATATGTTTTGAAATGAATCAATTTTACGAAAAACTCTTTTACCATTTACTTCATTAAAGTCTGTTCCTATACAAATATTACTCCACTGTTCTCGCAACTCCGAGCAAGTTGCATGCATTCATGTAATGGGATGAAATATCGGATCCTTACAACGTAAAAGGGAGGATTTTTTTTTTGTTCCCCATCGAAGCAAATAATGTAATCACATTACCGTTCACTATGGCGCTTTCAGTCATCCACTTTTCAAAGATTCTGACGGAAGAATAAATTAATAAAAAAGGAAGAAAATCTCCTTACATAGTAAGAAATGCTACGTTAGCAATGAATAATAAAGCGAGAAATGTGTGGTTTAAAGAAAACTGTCTGACATCGACAGGCAGTTTTTCATTCATTCTCAATTTTTGCAATCTTATTACACACATCTTCAGTTCGACATTACTCACTGAATATCTTATTTTTGATTCAATTTTTTTATCTATGCATATATAAAAGAAAACAGCATTTAAAAGCAAAGTATACGTTAAAAAACAAGTTTACATTAGATATTCCTTATTGTTAAATTAAAAAAAAAAAGCTTATATATAGCTCAAATATAATTTATAGTTTAAACTTAAAAGTAACTAAAAGAGGTATAGTTTGTTCATAATAGCAAAATGATTCACTTCAAAACGTTTATGTTTGAATTGAAAGAGAAGAAATTTTAATACTGGAATAATGCTTATCATTATAACTATCGGTATAATTAATTTATGGTAAAATGGTAAATTGGTATAATTAATTAACGATAATTATAATTACCATTATAACAATCAAAACGGCTTTCCTCATCCCCACTTTAACTAATGGTATAATTTAATCTTTTGCCCATCAGAAGTCGCCTTATTAGGACAGATTGCATACAATTTAACGGCTGACTATCAGAGAGCTTGCTGAAGAGTTGGGATATCCGTTGGATTATGCTACGAGATTTTGACCGACCAATTCAAGATGCTCCACATTGTAGCTTAGACTCGTGAGCCCAAACACTGAAACATCATTCTTCCCCAACCACTTTACTCACCTGATCTCTCTCCTTGTGAATTCTTCTTGTTCCCCAAATTAACGTGGTCTTTGAAAGGAATAAGATTTGAAGAGATTCCCAAGATTAAAAGTGACGGAGGATAGCATCACAAAACAAGTGTTCCACAAGTGGAAAACCATTGAAATAAGTGTATACGTTGAGAAAAAAAATGCTTTGAAGTGGAACCTGACACGTAACTTCTAAATAAAGCAAATTTTATTTTATGTGTTAAGTGTATGTATTTTTTTTTCAATATCAAGACGTTTAACATTTCTAATCGCTCCACCAAACAGATAATGTTAGATATTTTAATTGCGGATCTTTGTCTAGTGCAGTCGGTTTTTCTAAAACTAGAGCATTGTTTATTGAATGGCTACAACTCAAAAACAAGATGAGCTCAGGAAACAGTTGATCTTATTTACTAAAAAAAGTTTTAGTATTAGACGTCGTTCCAATTATTATACTTGAAGTTACTTACTATAAAGAATCAACCATAAATAAACTGAAGAAAACATAGCATTTTTACAATTTTGAAATTTCCTGTTTTCCCCCTAGAGCGTTTAATTGTTACTATTCCAAACACATAGTTTTCCTTCATTCTCCGCTTTTTCTTCTAATTCCTCCTTTCAAGCATCGGGGAGAGAAACATTTTTATTCCATCGATTTTCTGCTGACGTTTTGAAAACAACAGTGGACTTTGGAACTAGAAAAACAAAATATTCTGCTTTATGTCTCTGGTTTCTATCCAAGGAAAAAAAGAAATATCAAAGGCTTATTTACAGAATGTACTGTCACAATTGTGGAGTTATTAATTGTTCTACAATCTGAGATACAGTGAAAATGAACAAATACTGGACAATGGGGATCATCATATTTAATAGTTCAGCTTTGCATTTAAGTTAAACTGCAAAAAAAAAAAAAAAAAAAAAAGAAAAACAGAAAAAAAGAAAAACTACTGTTTTGAGCTTTTTTCTTTACGGTTTCAAAATATTTTTCCCTAAGTAAAACGCAGATGTTTTTTATCTATTACAAGGGAGTAACTTTTTATTACTGTAAAGTTAGCAAAGTTTTAACCATTTTTACCATAAAACTAGTTGTATTATACTGTAAAAACAACATTATAATTTTTTATAGTGTGTATATATATATATATATATATATATATATATATATATATGTCAAGGAGATAACTGTAGCTATAGTTTTATTGCTATAATGGTCATCTTTACAGTCAAATTAGAGTACATTTCTATGGAAATTAAAAATAAAATGTTAAAAACAGCATATGCGTACATAAAAAAGAAAACATCGCTGATACTCCTGTGCTGAAATCAAGCTAGTCGGCATGACTAAGTTGAGCCTTTCAGTGAATTAAGTTGAGAATGTAAGTTAATTTACTTACTGTAGACCAACCAGCCGACTGATGTTAGCAGTAAAAGTAATGATTTGATGATTCTCAATAAATTTGGAAACCTACATTGTTGTGTTCATTCATTTTAAGGGTAAACGCAATTGCAGTGTGACACCAATTTTGGTGAATACAACGCATTCGGTTATTTATTGCTTGGGTCAAAGTAACTACCTTTCTCAGAAATGATAACATTTTCTCTATTCTCTGGGGGGAAAAAGTGGCACGTCGAGCGAATGTGGCATTCCAAGGAGATAACTGTAGCCATAGTTTTATTGCCATAATGGTCATATTTAGAGTCAAATTAGAGTAAATTCCCATAGAAATTATAAGAAAATTTTAAAAACAGCATATGCGTACATCAAAAAGGAAATATCGCTGATACTTCTGCTGAAATCATTAAGATAGTAGGCATAACTGAGTTTATCATTTAAGTAAATCAAGTTGAGAATCTAAGTCAATTCTACTTACTGTAGACCGATCAGTCGACTGATGTTAGCAATAAAATTAATCATTTGATGATTTTCAATAAATTTGGAAACTTACATTGTTCTGTTCATTCATTTTAAGGGTAAACGCATTTGCAGTGTGACACTAATTTCGGTGAATACGACGCCTTCGGTTATTTATTGCTTGGGTCAAAGTAACTACCTTTCTCAGAAATGATAACATTTTCTCTATTCTCGGGAAAAAAAGTGGCACGTCGAGCGAATGTGGCACTCCTGCTGTGATATAACAATAATGCGAGCCGCTTTAGCTGCGGGGGATCCAAACGGAACGTTCTCTGCAGGGCTCAGTAGCATTGGGATATTTTAAAGTGTCTTTGCCCTTTTAATACGAACGAATCTTTCGAGAAATATTATGGAGTGAGAAATTGCTCTCATATTTTCTCATTTCGTTTTCTGGGTTCTTGGTTTGCGTTTGGGGTTTAAGAGAGGAGTTTAGATAAATTAGGTAACCTTTCTATACTACATTGTGATTGCTTCTGATCTAAATTTCATTTTGAATCTGATTTTTTGGTTTTGTTTATTTTTTAAACTCATTTTGGCTTCATTTTTAAGTTCGAAAAATACAGGATTGCGTAGATAGCCTTGTTCTTTGTCTTACACTCGGAGTGTTCATTTTGAAATAAAAAATAAAAAATGGAAAAGTTTTGCCGACTTGGTTCTAAGTGACGCAAGTCGAATTTGCTGAAACTCACTAGGCAACTTTTCTAATTGCCAAATTCCTCCTTTGGTTCAACTACTCGTAAAAAAAGAAAAAAAAAATGATGAAAAACTAATTAGTATAAAGTACTTCAGAATTAGATGTTTCAAAACTGTCGAAGAAAAAGTAATATTTGTCGCCAAATGAGGTAATATATTAATTATTTTTTTCAAAATTGTAGTCAAAAAAGGAAAACATGTACTCAACAAACATTTTTTGACATTTTACAACAATATTATAACAAATTATACAGTTAAAGCTGCTTCGTTTAGTATCAAAAGGTGAGAAGAACATCTTTTGATATGTTTGGATAGTATTAAAATAGCCATTAAAACAAACAATATACGACTATCTCAACCTTACTTTTTCGATTTAAGTGATGAGAGCCCCCGAAAATCTTCTTAAAGCATTAAAGAACAAATTCTTAACGTTAAGAGAAATGTGAAAAATATCTCCGACTTTAAACGATGATAGGAAAAGCCAAAACATATAGCTCTGCTGAAATCGGGATCCCCGTTATGGGACTGGAAACCTTATCACTCCCCTGAGGAAAACCCGTGCCTTGTATTCCAGCGGTGAAGAAAGATTTAAAGCTCAGGATTTCCTTCATCCTTTCGATGTTAAATAGCAACCGTTGGAATCGATTTTTTTTCTTCAGGCGGGAAAACAAAAGCACTAGCTGAGGATTGTCTATTGAATTGAACAGAAAATTACGAGCATAAGAGGACTTTTTGTCTGCTTTCCCATAAAAGTCAAAAAAAAAGACAAAATAAATAAATAAAAGTGGTGTAATGCATCGTAAAAATATCCTAAGGTCCAAAAAAGTCTAAAATGAATGAACAGTGAAGTTTATCGAAAAATTAAAACGTGTGAAGTAGCGTTTTGAAATAGGAAAATGTCGGTCTGTCTGTCGGCCCCCCCCCCCTTCTAATAACTTTTGAGTAAACAGTCTGATTTGAATAAATTTTCTTTTATTCTAAAGATCGCGGGAAGGACACGTCATTTCCGTGTTTGAACTTTCAATGTGAACAATTTTTCGTCCAACTTTTTGTACAGTTCAAAAAACATTTCCGATTCTCTAGTAACTTTGAAATGAACAGTTCGATTTGAAAAAAAAAACTTTTCTTTGTTCTAAAGGTCTTGAGTGCCTATGCAAAGCCTATGATCCTATGCAAATTCTCTGGGGTTTGACTGCATAGCTATTTCATGATCAATATGACCTATTATTAATCTGCAAGACCTTGTTATTGCTAAGGATAATTTAACACTTTAGAACTTATTACTTAAGATTTGTTGTGCAATAGTGCCTTACATCTACATGATACATGATAGCTACAAGTGCAGAATTTTGAATTGGGTTACTCATTAATCAATTAACAACATGAAGAAAAAGTGATGACAAATCCTGAAACCTGGAATAAGGACTATTTTGTTTGTGTGTTGTGTCGTTCTAAGGTGACTTCAGAGATGAGCTGCCAAGAGGTTTGTTATTGGTTTGTATGGGTAAGTATTTCATGATCAAATTGACCCATTATTGCTCTGCAAAATCATAGTATGGCTAAGGACAATATCTCAGTTTAGGCAACATGGCTCAAACTCTGCTCTCCAATAATGCCTTGCATAAAGATGGCAGAACCGCTGTTCACACAGCTTGTATTGTTCAATACTAGATATCTCAATGCAGGCCGTATATAAGGAGTGGGGTTTTAAGATTCAAACCCCTTTCGAAATTTTCCAAAATTGTTCAAAAATACTTTTTATAGTTTCTCACTGAAAAAATTATTATTGCTATTTTACTTTAGTTTTCTTATTTACTTTGAAACAGCATTTGAAACACAGGCCCGGTATTTAGGGAGGGGGGCAGGGGGGGGGTCAATTGCCCCCTTGACTTTGAGAAATCAATGTATTCACATATAAGTGGGCGTGGTTTTTGATGTCTTCTGGTGAAATCGTATTGTGTTTTTACCCTTTGCCCCCGTAGGTAGAAATTTCAAAAGTACTCCTCCGAATGCGCGTGTAAAACTCATCTATCCAGATTTTTTTTTTCTTCATTGAAAAGATGAATTTTTTTTTTTTACATTTTTCATGTTAATACCCTTTTAACATCTATTGTAACAAAAATCAACAGAATATAGAACATGAAATCAAATTTTATTGACTTTATAAATTTCACGAGAAATAGGTTTGGTGAAATCCTCCCCGAAACTAAGGTCTGGTTACGGCCCTGTCTCAGTGCCATTAATACCTCATGTCTATATTAAAGATGTGAAAATACCCCAATCTCCCCCATCCCCTTCTTTTCACTGTTAATAAAATTAGGTTATGATTTTCTGGAAGAATGGTACGGACTGCAGAGCACAGATTACCTACCTTTATCAATTCCAGATATCTGAATGAATTGTGAAATACAACTGTTTTTCCAAAAGCCAATTCTGCCATTCAATGTTATTTCTGCTTCTGTTTTTTCAAATATTTGAATTACTCCTTTTGAAAACAAAAATGAATTCAATACAGGAGCTTTTTCAATCAATTTTTCTATCCTCTAACCCACATTATCGTTCAATTTGTTATGTATTACATTGCACTATAGGAAATGAAAACATTCACACATATTAAATGATAAATGATCAAATAACGCTTTGTGCTAAACTATAATCAAAGCTAAAAATCAACGCAAACAAGGCACAAATTAGGTAGAAAGTACAGCAAATAGCTATTTCAAGGCTACAATTTACCCTTTTCCTCAGTGCAAAAAGCTCAGCACACAACATGAAAGTTGTCCGAGAACTGGAAAGTTCTCTTGTAGCTTTCATGTTGTGCATATGTGTTGTGCACACATATAGCAAACACACACACACACACACACACACACACACACACACACACATATATATATATATATATATACATTCATAAACTTAAAACTGGATTCGTTTATTTTATTTATTATTATTATTATTATTTTGCTTTATAAAGCTCATTTTAAGAACGAGATACAAAATAAATGAATATTACGTTCACCATCTTTCAGCTGTCAATATTTAAGCACAGCACGTAATTTAGAGCTTAAATGTCTGCTTTAATTGTTTCCTTTCCAATGGCAAGAAAACAACCCTGCTCCACGCATGAAAAAAATAATAGTGACTAAACTCAACTCTAAAGAAAAAGTTCACGAAAGTGATCTCGACCAAAAAGGGGGGGGGCGGGGGAATGTGGGTCGGTTTTTTAACCACAAGCGAAAAACACAAAATTTCCGCTCCTGAAAATTCGTCGCACAGACAACTTTCTCAGACGGCGTCTGGAAGACCCTCATTGTCTCAGGTGCTCTCAAATCGATTTATCTCCTGACAATAAACCGGATCTGTTTCGTACTTATAAAAATATGCCCTGAATAAAGGGGAGAGGGATGGCCTTTACGCTGAAGGAATTTAGCACCAGTTACAAAGAAGGCAAAATGTCGTGGAGATCTGCGTAAATTGTAATAAGCTAGCGTCCAGGTGATTTAAAATGAATGGTACAATATATTTTTTTAAGTCACTAGTTTACTACGCGAGTTAGTTTTTTTTTTTAATTTTGGTAAGTCTTTTTCTATATTTTTTCATAAAAAGTTATAAAAATTGTATTTTAATTAATTTGAGTTTTGACACCTTCAGTTCAAAATTTGTTTTTCGCAATTACGAACTAACCATAGGTACATGTGAGTAAAAGCGCGTGTATTTGTACATAACCGTGTGTGTGTGTGTGTGTGATAGATGGCGTGTGTATGTGTGTGTGCGTGTCTAAGTGCAGTCAACTATGCGTGTAGGTGTAGGCGTGTGAGTGTGTGTACGTAGGTATACGCGTGTGAGTGTGTGTGCGTAAGTGTAGGTGGGTGTGTATGTGTAGCCGTGTGTGTATATGTAGGCATGTGTATGTGTAGGCATGTGTGTATGTGAAGGCGTGTGAGTATATAGGACATGGACGTCACTACCTAAAAGGAGCGGATGTCTAGGAGCAGAGGAAAACCTGCACCACCTTAAGGAGCAGGTGGCTCTAGGATTGGACCCAGAGCTCGAAAATGTGCAATGCACCATGTCTGTGGACAATGTATCAAAACTTACATAATTCAACCGATAAAATCATTCAAACAAGTTCTTTAACTTTCATACAAACCAACTATTCTTTACTTTTTGAGCAGAATATATATGCGAACATAGCACATATACTTGCATACTTGCCAACATACATTACATTTACACAAATACACACGCACGCACGCACGCACGCACGCACACACACACACACACACACACACACACACACACACACACACACACACACACACACACACACACACACACACACACACACACACACACACACACACACACACACACACACACACACACACATATATATATATGTATCCGGAAATGATGCGTTAAGTCCTTTTTGATATATTAATAAACAAGAGCGTAGGCCCCATTGTCCGGATATTCCGCTTCCTTGGCGGACAAATGACAGTTTAAACGGAGCGTGTTCGCTTAATTAGAATAGAGTGGACTTTTGCAGGCAGTCCCGGAGGCAACCTCCACCAGCCAGCTCGAAACAGAGAATTTCGAATATTCGTTCTGGCAGCTAATGGGGAAGCGCATTACTTTGGAATCGCCAGGGGATAATGGAGACGGTTCCATTTTCAGCCGCTGTGTTCCATGTTTGTTGCTTGAGCACATGGAAGACTCTGTAACTCTCGCATGTATTATTTAAAAAAAAACTGAAAAATTCATAAGATATTTTTTGCGTCAAGCAGGAAGGGGCTATATTAGCTCGCAATGCAGAGTTATACAAAAAACTGATTTCAAAGAGGAGCACTCATAACATTAACAAAGAGGAACACTCATAACATTATCAAATGTTATAACAACACTCATAACATTTATATAACTGTGTTTAACATTCTCTTTACTTTTAATATGAAGGAAGAAAGCAGTTAATTAAATTTACATTATTACACCCTGGGGTCCTTACTGTCCATCCGTGAAAACCGCGCCTAGCACTTGCGAGCCATTCCCCTTAAAAGGGGGTGATGGACTGTGAGTGGGAACTTTCCGAAGTTTTCTATTCAAAACTTGCAATTGCTATCCTTTTGACATATTCAACTAACTATTTGTTTGAAATTAGCATCGTTCTACGTTGTTTGACACGGCACAAAATGCTTCTTATTATTCTTCCCTTTATTGTTATCTTACGAATCAACCCTAATTCCGTAAAATCAGAGAAGACCTGACACATGCGTAAATACGCGGAAGGTTTAACATAAGAAAATCAGACAGTAATCGTAGTTTAACGGAGCTTGCATTGTGTAAAACATTTGTTTAATGCATTCAGCGTCCTTAAAATATTCAAATTGGAGCTTAAGGACATTTGATTCGCCCAATTTTATGTTCAAGTACGTCGGTATGAAGAAGTGATGTATTATAGCTTTGGTGAAATTGGAACTATCAATATTTAGGTTTTTGTTAACTAAAATGGTGACATCTCCTAATTTTTATACGAAACTTTGTGTCTCTGGGACATGATATGTTATGCCTTTGTCGTTAAATATGTACTTAGAAAATATGATAAAAATATTTTGCTGTTAGTCTATTTTTTTCCACCTCCTGAGCATTTTGTTCCCTTTTTATAAATTAGCCCCTTCTGTCGGAATTATTAAATAGTTAACCAAAAATGTTTTTATTTGGTACACAAAGTACTATGGCGAAGAGCATTTCAAGCTTGTGAGTAAAAATTTAAAAGAGTTATGACGTGTCAAATTTTCCAGATACATATTTTGAAATTATTATTTCAGCAAAAAAAAAAAAAAAATATATGAAACATCACACAAACTTTATCGTAAAATATTCTCCAAACAATAACAAAACATAATATAAACATTTGAAACGATAAATAAAATATTATATATTTTTTAAAAAATCAGAAAAAAAGGTCGCCTTTGTGACAGAAATCTATCTCTGGCAAAACAAGTCAAATCCCATCTTTCAATCCATGTTTAAGAATGTTGCCAATTTTAAAACTAGAAATTTTTGCACAGATGATAATATACAGAATGTCAAGAGTAAACTACAAAAAAAAATATCAAGTAATTTAATCAATTATTAAATGATAAGCAGCTGTTTAAAGCTTATGTCCGGTACACCGGACACCAGGTCTGAAGGGGTTAGTTATATTTCAAATAGTCATCTAATGTTTTTAAAAAGAAACTCTTTTTCCAAAAAAAAAAAGCTTCTGTTACAAGTTTTCCAACCTAATTTGAGAAACGAAAAATCATCATATTGTTTCTTTAAATATCTGTTACTATTAGAAGAGATTGTAAGAAAGAAATCAACCAAAAAGAACAATTTATTTGGTAATGCAAAGATAAACACACCGCTGAAAAAAATAAATAAAAAATAAGTAAGAACGGAAGTAGAAATAAAAAAATAGCAAGTATTAAAAATGAATGAATAAATAAGAAATCAAATTACAAAATAAAATTAAAAAACATTAATACAAGGTAACAATGTACTATGTGCATTTTAGCTTTGCTTTCCGTGTACTTTTCAAGTAATCAAAAGACAAAAGATATACAATATCTTCTAGAAGAATAATTTCAATCTGAAGCACATCAAGTATATTCGCTCGATACCGAGCGTTTATTTATCAACCGCAGCAGCCCGGCAAGTACTCAACTCATTTGTTCCTTTTATGGCTTCGAATACAGATAGCTGCAAAACAGTAGCATTCTCTGGAAGCGGCGCCAAAATAAAGCAGTCCACGAACAAATAAAGCATTTCAAAATAACGGAAATTTTTCTTATCCACGAACCTTTCATTTTGTCCGGGACCTGGATCCGGAAGTAGTGCCGGAAAAACCGGATCGGTGAAGCCCCGCCCGGCTCATGTAGACAACTTAATCAGAATATTTCCAGGGAAATGGAAAACGTTGCTCTTTTTTTTTCTGATTGGGGGATTTTGAGAGGTTTCGTTTTGGTGGTCTTTCAATCTGTGACATAGGCAGTAAGTAGGCTTTTTCTCTCTCCGTATTTTTAGCTTTCTGTCTACTTTTAGATTTTTAATCCCTTGAAATGAAATCGTAAATTACAATCAGAATTGAACATGAAGAGAATTGCAAAAAAAGTGATATAATACTTAGATTATTAGTTTTCATGATTTAGGTACTCCTTTTAAAACATTATCCCGTGTTAGATTTCTATGCGCAAAATTACGTTTCGATACGCATCAACAGAAAACCTTTTCGTTGACTTTTGGTAAGCATGTTTTGTTTTTCTCTTTAGCAGTTTACTAGCTGTATAAATACACTAACACAATTACTAGGTTATTGTGATGTCTTATACTTAACAAATAAAATAATTCTATTTTGCTTACATTTTTATTTTTCCTACTCTTTGGGTGGGTGGTTGATTTTAGTTTAGCGGCACCAAGAGCCCCTGCGGGATATACTACGTCCCTCCTCTTTGTGTTGATGTTTCACATAGTTACAATTTTAACATCGAGAAATTGCTAAGAAAATCACTTTTTTTGAGCAATGACAAGTTTCCATGTTTCCTTTTTTTTACACCAGCCTTTCTTTCAAAGTGGATATGACAGGGCGTGCACTGGCCCCTGCTCCTTCGCCAATATGTAGGGTATGGTGGCACCCATGTCCTGCATGGTAGCGACGGAGCACAAACACACACACATGGCAACACACATTACCCCCCCCCCTACACACCAATTGCCCTTCCTCATTGCGAAAACATAATTTCAATTAAAGATGTCAAAATTGTATTAGTTTTTTTTCTTTTTTTCCTTTAAAAAAAATTATAATTTTTTAATATGTAATTCTTAGGAAAAGCCCTGTTTTTTTTTTTTTTGCTTTTTTCTGTAATAAATTTTTCTAAAATTCCGCTTTTTATCCTAGTTTTTCAATCGTGGTTTCTGATCCCTCATACGACTGCCTTAGAACACATTCGGCTGTTCATAACTATTCGAGGCTCTTTATCAGTATGCTTGACAGCTGATAGCTAGTTGTACCGCGATGAATTTTATTACAAAGAGTAGAAAGATACATCCAGAGCTTATACAGAAATAATCCAAAGTAGGACATTTCAGTCGGTGTCCTCCTTAGTTGGGCAGATACATAGAGATAGAATTGAAATCGATCAAGTAGGAGCTGAAAAAACGACTTCATCAATTTTCTTGAACACTTTTGAAAAATCCCTGCCCCACTTTTAAAGAAACTGAAACTCAGATAAACAAGAAGAATTTGAAACCAATACGTTTGTTTTGAATAGAATATCAATATTTTTTTTGCAAAGGAAACTAGTAGTAGCCACGGCAAAACTTTCATTTATATCTTTCTTGTGAAGTCTCGGTTCTTACGCATAACCGCTAGCACTAAGGCCGTTGATGCTGACGTACTGTCTTGGGTAAAACCTTCCGCTCATTTATACATGCGTCAGATCTTCTCTGATCTTACCAAAGTAGGGGTGTTAGGTAAGGTAACAATAAGGGGAAGAATAATAAAATAATTTTGAACCGTATCAAACAACGTGGAACAATGTTAATTTCAAATACATAGTTTAGTTGAATATGTCAAAAGGGCAGCAAAAATGCAAGTTTTCAATTGAAAACTTCGGAAAGTTATCACCCACAACACATCTACCGATTTTTAAGTGGGCGAAAATGTACCCTTTTTTAAGCTAGCGAGTGCTAGCCGCGGTTTTCAAGGACATACAGTAGATGCTACAGATGGTAAATAAATATAAGCAAGAAATATTAGTTGGTTCGTTCAATCGTATTTGACGATAAAAAAATCAAAAAGTGAGTGAAACGCCTAAATTTGTGCAGTTTAACTAGGATTTACTAGAAATGTTCTTGCATGACGAATAAAGGAAATATAATGCATGACATTATTGTCAAACACTTAAAATACTCTGTGTAGTATTATATTTATCCATTTTACGTTGAAAATATCTTTTATCTTTCATGAATAAACACTCCTCTCGTTAATTAATGAATTACAGCTATATCACCGAGCATATTTTAATTTACTACACGAAGAACAGCCCGGATTAAAGTATATCTTTCAGAGTTCGTTAGAAAGCACAACTTTTCCACATTTAGCTTTCTCAAAACCACATAATTCTCTCACAGAATTAGATCTTTTATGCAGTTAAACCCGGAGGCGTAATGTCATAAATGTTCAACCTTTAAATAGTTAGAATTCCCGTTAAGCTAACCGCTTGTTCAAAGCTTCAACTCCTTTCAATAAAGTTTCAATTCAAGCGATAAATCAATTTAAAAAGCGACACTGAGTGTTTAAATTAAATTTTAATCTTTCGACGACTACGAATCAAATTATCAGTAGAAGAAATTAAAATACGCTTTAGAACAGCCTTAAATGAACTTTTGGCTTAATTAACTTTAACATTTGGGGATTGAAAATTTATTTAACCCGTCAAAAGTGCCTCACTCCGAATAAAGGTTCAAAAGGACGGAACGCAATGAAAAAAACACTAAATCAAGAAAATGAAATAATGGATATTTACGAAACGAAATTATTTTGACACAAAACCTGGGACATGTAAAGCTTCAAAATACCAATGCATTGCCAGAAATTTTACGCTTATATATTACAAACCGTTTCGGTGAAAAGTCTGAAGCAGTTACATAAATTTTGCTTGGGGAGTTTTCCATTTTTCAAAAATATGCTTCGGGTCGAAACAGCACGGTCGAAAACATGGTGTGAATTACTTTTTTTCTTAATTTAGACTCATTTTCTTTCTTAAAAAATAGTCTTTAAATACGAGCAGTCACTGTTTCATTTTTGCCACTGACGTCAGAAGATTATAAAACTCTCCAAGCAAGGCCAATTTGTAGACGAGTCCCGGAATTTTGGGTTTGATTTTTCATTGTTTCGGAGCTGGAGATCCAAGATGGCTGATGTTTGTCTCTTTGGTTTTGGAAAAAATATTCTGATATCATATGATGTTTAAGCTCGAGAAATTTGTATCATTTGAACGCTTTAATATTTTAACACTTTGAAGCAGAATTTTTATTCAATTTTTTTTCCAAATTACTGACATCCTGCTTCCAAACCTGACAATCCCTGCTTTCTAATGTGCTAAGCGACAAACACAAAAAAGATGGCATTGAAGTGAGAAAATATTTACCAATGGAGGACATTTTCCGTAAGTATTTTGCGCTATCCTCTTATTAAAACTAACGCAAACGAAGAAAATAACCTAAGCTTTCATTAAGAAATTTTACTTGAAATTGGAATAAAAGAGGAAAAAATTCACTTTTTTAAACGCTTCCAGGCTCATATCGACTGGTTTGATGGTCAATAAAAATTAGACGTAGCAAGAAGCGACCGAAACATAATCTCTTTCTCTCTCTCACACACACATTGATTTATTTCTATTGATTGTGTAATCTATGTACAAATGCGATGTATATGTTTTTGTTTATTTATTCGTCCCGCTTAAAATTAGAAATATGATTATTTAAAAATTCGGATGCAGTTTTTTGCTGACGTTGTGCACCTTAGGTACAAATGTCACATAATAAATAAAAAAAAAGATTACTTTCTCTTTCGTATATTTTTGACAACTTTTTGCTTTATAATCTTAGAAATAGTTGATATAGAGAAAATTTCCCGATTGTAAAAATTCCAATGTTAAAAAAAGAGGAAGATATATTTTTTTAACTAACGAGTTTGTGATTTTTACGAGTATTTTAAAAACGTTATCCAGTAGATTAAGAAAGTCTACTTTGCGGATTTTTCTCTTATCTCTATAAAGAGATAAATTGATGGATCGGTATATAAGCTGCTAAAAATTATTTCACGGGGGTTGCAGTTGTAAAAAATGGAAACAAAAATAGCATTATTAATTCATGAAATATTTGTAAACTTTCAAATATGGTATGGAATTAAAAAAAAAAAAAAACCTATATTTTTTGAGAAAAATACTTTGCATATAGAGCATATTTTTAAATGCTTTACTACGCTGATATTGACTGATAAAACCGAAAATTTTTATTACAACCTTTATGCAAAAAATATGTTTGCATTTTCTACATGCCATCAGCGTTCGAAAAAGTTACGTAATACATTTATGAGGGGAAAAAAACAAATTAATTGGACTTAAAAAAATCCATTAGAGTTTAACTTTTTTTCATGTTGTCATTATTAAAACGACTCACATTCAAAGGCATGCTTGTAAGAAAATAAAAACTTCCAACATATTTCATGAGAGGATCATCCCGAAAAAAAAAAGCTTTTTGTTCATTACGCAGTGCGTATTTCCCTAATGTTCCGTTAAAAAAGTGGAGTCTCCATCGTTTAATATTGCTAAAAATGAATTTTTAAAGAAAAATACGTTTAGTGATAAACTTGTCCCCACTCTGAAAATGCAAATTGAAATTTCGCTTTAGGTATTACTTCAATATCACATTTAGTAGAAAGTGATGAATGGAAGAGGAAAAAATCCTTTCTAAGGGAGATAAATAAAGTATCGTAAGTAAAACAAATTCAATTTGAATTCTCTTACTTAAAGGTGCATTAAATATTTGATGTAGCTTGGTAAATGTCACATAACTAATACAAAAAAAAAAAAAAAATTCAAACAATGTTTTCATGAATAAACTATATAAAGACGTCGGCTTAAACCAGTGCACTGTAAAAAATGAATGTTGTTTTTACAGTATAATACAGCTAATTTTGTAGTACTAAAATAAAAATTGCTAATTTTACAGTACTAAACTAAAATTGCTAGTTTACAGTAATAAACTGTAAAATTGCTAAATTTAACAGTTTATTACCGTGCATTTTACAGTTTTAAATTGGAACCGCTGCTGCCAGTATCATACCAAACTAATTATTTTATGGCAACAAACTAAAATTTCTAACTTTTCACTAAGAAACTGTAAAATTGCTAATTTTATAGTTTGTTACTGTGCGTTTTACAGTTTTAAATTGGAACCTCGGCTGTCTGTATTATACCGTAAAAACCAAAATAATTTTTCTACAATATTTTAAAGTTAAAAAGCTATTCTAAACTTAGCATACAACTAAGTCAGATAATTTTGCATCATTAACATTTTTTTCGATATGGTTGAAGTAATTTTTTTTTTTGAGTATTCTGTTAAGAAAACGAAAAAATAATATTTTTCTACTAAAATATTTTCTATTTGCATTTTTAGAATATTTTTTCTTACATGAATAAAAAAATTGGATAGCAAAATGAATAAAGAACCAAAACAATAAATGAAGAAATAACTAAAAGAAATAATTAAAGAATAAATTAATGGCTGAAATAAGGCCATTAATAAGGCATAAATAAGAATAATTAAACGGGGGGGGGGGGACTAATGCACAAATTTTAATAATAAATACAAAAACGCCTAAAAATGAATTCACAAATAAATGTAATAAACCATTTCACTTGCCGCACATGCACTTGAACAAATTTTACTACCTATTTTAAATCAAAATATACTGAAACATACACAAGCTACTCTAGACGGTAAAAATTGTACTTTTAGTTGAAGAAAATGCAAATGTAAAACTGCCGACAAGAAAAAATACAATAATTTTAAAATATAGTTTAAAAAAATTAAAAAATGCTCTTTTAGAGTTAATCAAATATTACTCACTCACACACACTCACTCACTCACTCAGTCACTCACACACACACTCACACTCACACACACACACACACACACACACACACACACACACACACACACACACACACACACACACACACACACACACACACACTACTGTGATTTCCCTGATTTTCAAAACTATTGAATATCCGCGAAGTTTACATGTGAATTTTATCTTTTATTCAGAGTTACATACAAAGAACTGAAACATCAACATGTAATATAGGTTAGCCTCTAGCATTAATAATAGTGTTGAATATATTACTTTTATGTTTGTAAAGAACGTGAATTTAATCTTTTATTCAGAGTTATATACATACATACATACAAACAAACCCACATTTTGTTTTTGTACCAAATGTTTGACACCCCAAACATTTGGTATCCGAATGCGACAGGCGCTCACTAGCTTACAAATTTCAGACTTCAGTACAAATAACACACCAAAGCTAATAGAACCCTGGAATAAAAACAACATATCCGTCCTTCACGATTTCGATCAATTTGAAAAGAAAACCACAGCTGACTCAGTTTATCAACAAATCTACTACGAAATGAAACAACAATATTCATTGCATAATGAAATTTTCACCGACGGATCGAAAACTAATGATCACGTCGGCTCCGCGGCAGTAATTAATGGTCAAATCATATCACAACAGTTAAATAAGTCATGTTCTGTTTTCACATCAGAAATAAAAGCTATAGCCACATCTTTAGAAACAATAGCAGAATCATATCACAAAAAGTGGATTTTATACACGGATTCAAAGAGTGCTTTAGATGCTCTCATTAACTGCAACAGCAGTAGTCACCCATTTGTTATACAGTCTTTTCACCTATACAATAATCTGAAACGAAACGATTTTAATATCCTTTTTTGTTGGGTACCAGGTCATGTTGGCATCACGGGAAATGAGGCAGCAGATACAGCTGCCAAGTCAGCAAGTTCTAATATAGAAGATCTCGTGCCTTTTCAAGACATCAAAAAGTATATTACGGAATGCCTTAACAACGACTGGCAACTTCACTGGGATGGAGAAACACATAATAAATTGCACTCCATCCAGTCATCTGTAAAAGGCTTCAAATCAATAGGAATTACGAGAAGGGAACAAGTCGTTATTTCCCGTCTCCGTATCGGCCATACGAGATTCACGCATAAGTATCTTCTTTTCCGCGAACCAGCTCCGGTGTGCAATACGTGCAACGTTACTCAGACAGTGTTGCACATTTTGTGTAACTGCCCAAATTTTAACCAATCTCGTTTAAAGTTTTTTAATTGTTTTTATCCAACTTTGATGGATTTGTTGGGGGATGTACCTCATCCTAATTTGTTCCCGTTTCTTAGGGAAATTGGCTTTTTGTGTGTGATTTAGTTTTCTTTGTTTTCTCGACCTTGTTTTTATGTGTCGTATTTGTTTCGTTTATTCTATTATTGGTTTTAATTGAAACTTTTTAGACTGTTTTTACATTTGACTTGTTCAAAATTTTAAAATTTGTAAATATCATTCTTATAAATGTTGTAAATAATTT
Organism: Uloborus plumipes; assembly: GCA_038373865.1. Taxonomy (NCBI): domain Eukaryota; kingdom Metazoa; phylum Arthropoda; class Arachnida; order Araneae; family Uloboridae; genus Uloborus; species Uloborus plumipes. Next base: position 47,792 of record JAXGGA010005774.1, read on the forward strand.
TAGAAGTTTTATGTCCATCGTGTTTTACTACTTGTAGTTTTAGCAAATCTATTTAAAAAAAAAAAAATTCGTTTGGCGCAGCATAGCCTATAAGGCTCTTGTGCCAATAAATCTAAATAAACCAACCAACCAACCAACAAACAAACCCACATGCGAAACTAATAAAAGCGTATTAAAAATGCATTACAAAAGTAGAAATTACGGCCTTCACAATTACATTTTTTCAATGTACAGTATGCACATCTAAATGGGCTGTTCGGAATAAGTGAATCCCGGCTTAATAAGGTCCGGATTAAAGAGCACATCGATTTGAGTAAATTTATTTCATCGACATTTATGCAGCGATTATTAATTGTTGCGAAAATTATTTTTTGTCAAACATGTCTGGAATGTAATAAACTTTAACCAGATGGTATTCTCTTCATTCAGGATGTTTGAGCATTGATGTAGAATATTCTCACCAAAAGCTCAAGTTGACTTAAATTCGGAAAAAACAATTTTATTTCCTTCAAGACTGCGACAAAAGGGAATTGTCCTCATCATTATTTCACTGTTCAAATTGCTTTTGGAAGCAAACTAAGTGAGTAAACGGAAGGAAAATTTGACTTTTACTGAACGAAAATGCTCAAGTGAAAATTTAAATGAAAACATGAAAGGTGTTTCGAATGCAGTTAGTGTAGATTTTCAGCCAGTTACGGGCAGGTTTGGGTCATGCAAGAATGAAAATATAAAAATAGGAGAGAAGCAGTTACTAAAAATAGTGCGTGAATAGAACATTTTCTTTTTTTTCGAGAGCGGCCGGGAAACTGTTATTTAATTCTACAAATAGTTGAAGGAAAAAATATGTTTTGAAAAACTTCAAGCAATCCCATAAACAGAGACAATGTATCATTTGTAAATAAATTATCAGAAAAGTAATTAAAAATCGCTAAATAGACGACATAAATGATAAAAAAGGGATGGGAAGGGGGGATGAATTTAGTACGACTGCGTAAGATATAAGCGACGTTTTTTTAGTTAACTGTAGAATATTATTGTTACTTAGGATTTTGGTCATCACAAGTTTAAGCAGTTTTACGCATCATTTTGCGCGGAAAGGCTGGATTTTAAGCGTTTCCTTTCTCTCCAGATGTTTATTTTGATGTGTATATGGAAGCGATTATTGAAAATGCAGTTGTATTTGTGATTAAGTTGATTGCTTTTACTAAAGGTTATTATTTTAAATTCAGAAAAAAATTCAAAAAATCAGCAAGCTATAATAAACGAACTGTTTTAATCACGATTACCCTTTTGGGAGCTAGGTTCTGTAATGGTCAGTTGAAGAGATAAAAAAATGTAACCGAATATTAAAAAACCAAAAAAAAAAAAAAAAAATCCAAATACTAGGACTGATTGATAAGTAAGGTCTCTATTTGTGCAAAAATTGAACCTTGTCTGAAACTTATTTCAGAGAAGGTAAAATAATAACAGAGGGATTAGATTGAAGGAAATTCATAACTCTTACATACTGTAAACTCATTTTTCAACATAGTCGGCCTTAACAGCTGCATATTTGTTCAAACGTTCTATCCATTTCTTCATTCTATCCATTTCTTGATTCATCTGGGGGGGGGGGGGGGGGTCAGTTGCTCAACAGTAGCCCCTCTATTAACCCGAACGACGCGCAGCCGTCATTCGCCTCTGTCATCTATGACTCATGGAGCATCAAATTTTTCATGTCGCTGATTTTTAGCAGTCCCACTTTGCCATGCACGGTACACTTTTACCACGACGGCAAGCAAACAACTCAAAAACTCAGCCATTTTGGAAATGCTCCCGCCCTTGACCCGAAAGCCAATAATGATGCCCTTTTGTACGTCGTATAAATCGCTTCGTTTTTGCATTACGCCAACGGTAGAAATGCTTCCCAAAGACCTCACATACCCTTCATGTACCCTCAACTGCAATTTGTTACCAAGATCCTTCTGTGATTGGTTATTTAACTTCTACGCCAAAAGTACGTGGGGGTCACATAAATGTGACTGGACTGTGTATATCGTTCGAGGACAGCAGATGCCAACAGACCTGCATTTCGCGTTTTGCTAGTGGACACTTGAATTCTAGGACTTTCAAACATGGGAAGAAACTTTTCAAGATTTGTACAAAGTGCGGTAGTGCCCAGACGTCACCTGAGCATATTTTAATTTGTTTAGATTTTTACTTGGACGAGGTGTTTTCTAACCCCTTCAGTTTTTAGATTTTCTAATAATTTTTGGACCAATGCAGCTGTTTTGATCTTTGTCTTGTCAGCTAGGGATCAGAAAAAACAACAATAGTATATGCGTCACACCAACAGCTCTATTTCAATAAAAATGCTTTCCTTAAAATTAAAATGTACGTATCCCTTTTGTAGATGCTTTTAAAAAAGCTTCAACTTCTCGAAACTCGGTTAGAATGACTTACACCATCCTTAATATAACCACGAGTTAGATTTTAACCATTTTATTTTAATGAGAAAATCGGACACACGAGCAACTCTTTAGAAATGGAATCGCAAAATTCAATTTTCTTTCAGAAATTCGCAATTAAACAGCGAAATATACTAATAAATCTCTTCTTTAAGAAAATATCACGGTAGTTTTCTTCAAATGGAAACACTTCTCGTTGAAAATTGCTTCCAATTTCCGAAGGGAATTTTATTTCGGTTATTTTGATGAAATGATTTTCAGCCTTTACTTATTGATTCATCTAATAACCAATTTGATCTTTTCTTAAATAATGTTGTTACGTATGGAAAATACTTAAATATCTCCTTAGTTTTGCTACTCTAACATTAGAGTATAAAGAAATATTATTTTTGAAGCTGTCAATGCTTCAACACTTTACATATTTTTGCACTAAAAGATGATGTTTACAGAGAATGAAGAGTTTTTCAACAACATGCATGTGTATGATTTTGAAAACATATTTTTCTTTATTTTTTATACATTAGAGATATGTTGCGACAAACATCGTCTGAATTCGAGCGAATTACTTCAAAAAGTTATTCAGAATTTCTGCAACAATTTAAATGAGCTTCGTGATATCTTTAGCAAACCAATAGCTACTAGCATTAAAAACAATGACTTTAAATAAAAGTAAACTTTTACTCTACTTAAAGTTACTGAGTACTGAATTACTATATAATGTTTCAAAAAGTGCTGTTTTTCGTAAACGATTGATCAAAGAAATTTTTGCTTCGGAGCTGGCGCACCAGATCGTTTCGTAAAGTAAACTCCTGCAGTAACAGTTCTTATAGTTCTGCTTACTTTTCCTTCTATTTTTCTTCAAAAAAAAAAAAAAAAAAAGGCGTTTTATTATTTTCCATCTATATATATGAAATGGATGTATGTTTGTTTGTTCCTTATACAAACCCAGTTTTCGTTGGATTTTCAACAAACTGGGCACTAAGGTCCCTTGATGCACTAGAATTCACGTAGGTAAGGTTTTGAAATTTTTAAAAAATCCAAAAATCTCATAATTCAAATTTTTTGTCTCAAAATGGCCATTTTCTTTCAATTTTGAATAGATAGAGTAATAGATATAAGCCTTTAAGAATACAAATTGATAAAATTTAACACATTTAAATATGAGTATCTTCCAACAAATATTACGATTAACAATGAATTATCAATTTAAGGCTCAACCTTTTTATTTTATTAAAAGGACCCGGTCAACGCCGGGTAATAAGCTAGTAAAAAGTATAAAACCACTATAAATGCTATTAACCACCAACAGTGCCAAACCAACTTGTCTAATAGTCATTGTGTAGGAAGGTTGCTAGTTTTGGCGCGAAAGCACACACACACATGCGAACATGCGGACCGCGGAACACATAGACGTCGGAATCCGAATATCGCTTCTGATAGAGCATCAGAAATAGTTATGAATGGCGGTAACTGTTGAGAATAACGACGCTCAAAGCCTCCCATTGGAGACGTCATATCGAATCCTTTGTGGGTGGCAAACCGGACAGCGCGTTCCGATGCACACACACTGTTTCGAGTGCCCGGATGTCAAATGAATTATTAGGATATCAAGGATAAGGATTGGACTGCGGAATGGTGGCAAAGTATGCGGATCTGCCTCTGAATGTGCGTGCACCATTCATGGCGATATTATGGGTGGATAATGCTATTGGGGCTTCGAGGAGGTAATGTTTTGGAACAGGTATTCGATACTGGAGTATTTGAGGGTAAATGACGGAGCACAGAGAGTGAGTTTCATGCAAGATTGTTAAGTAATAGCAGTATACCTATTGCATACATAACGGCGAAACACACATTTTCGTACAAAATTTTAATTTACTGATTTTGCATTTATCTTATGGGCTAAGAAAAAATATGACGTAAGACTTTTACCATCCTTTCATGTTTTTGGTAAATATGATAGATGTGCCTTTTGCTTTAATTCGTAACGTTGAACTTAAGCTATGGACATCATCAAAACATATTTTGAAACAGCTTCTATGAGACACCTTAGTTGATAGATAAAGAGCCTATAAGGTCGCCTAACTATAATAGTTATATTAAAAAAAAAAAAAACAAATGAAAGTTTTATTTCGCTTCACTTAAGAAGTTTCCCTTTTTTGACATTTTTGAGTGTGGACTATCTTCAGAGTCCTAAAGAAAACTTCAACGGTAATTCGCTCAAATAAGATTCCCGTATGCCTTAGTATCAGCTCTCTCTTTTAAAATTATCCTCTATTCTTCATAAGGGTACGTTGAATTGTTTTGAGATTCGTTCGAAAACATAAGTGCTGGATGTGCATGTGCACACACTTAAGATAAATTTACACCTGCATCGTTAAAATATTACGGATTGCATGCGGATCCTTTTACGGTATAGCGCTTGTTGCAACAATATCCGTTGAAGGTGCCAATTTAACTTCCTATGGCACCCGTATGGCATCCTTAAAGTTGACACTTTTGATTATGTGGAGACATAGGGGTGTCATAGAGAGCCAAAATGGCACCCTTAACCCTAGAGGTCCCAAATTAATCTAACCATGATTTCTAATGTATTTTGTGGTTTTTTGAGATGAAAATACTTACATTTTTTCTTTTTTTACCGAGCATAAAAAATTTGAAATTTTTGGGGGTCTAAGGCCCCCTACGCCTCAGGGCCCCCAAGAAAACTGTTTCTCAGCGAAGTACAAGGAATGGTACTCAAAAGCTTCAGCATGATTCCAGCCATTTAGATTTCATAATACTAAATTAATATAAGCGGGACTTCTGAGTCCCGTCAGAGCATCAAGGAGAGAGGGGACGATGGTGCAACAAGAGTTTTACCCTAAAAAGGGCCACATGCAACAAGTAGTTTTAAAAGCGTAGGTGTCCCCTTTTTTTACAAACGGGTATAACTTTCTAATCGTTTAGAACCTCAGGATATTATCATTGCTGCTGCATTGGTAATGCGTTATACAAACTATGTTGATTGTTGCTTAATGATTATTTTTACGCTGTTACAAGTTATTCCGAACATATTTATATAGATGTCGGTTTTTAACTTGACCCTTTTTCGCGCCACCGTTAATCCATAAAAAAAGGCAGAACATTGTTGAATTTTGCTGCAAAATTAAAATGGAAGAAGTGGGCTAAAATAGTAAGCTCAAATTCTATTACGCATTTTGTTTAAAATTGAGAAAGAAATGAAGAAAATTGAAAGAAAACTGCAAAAAAAGAGAAATATTTCCTTCGGCAAAAACATTTTATTCGACAATAAGTATATGCGCCGAGCAGTGGATTCGAACAGTTATACCGACTCTCGAGGCTCTAGTTGCCGCCACATTTCCCCTTTTAAGAATAACAAAAATTGACACTACACAAACTCGATCAAAATGCCCGCAGAAAGCATAACACGGGGCGCGGGGGCGGAATTTCATAAAACTTCTGGAATAAATGCGACGGTTCCCTTACATTTCCTATTTGAATAATAACTATAGTCTCATTTTTACGGGGCACATTCTCCTTTCGAGTTTTGAAAAGAAAACAACGGGCCTTTTAGGTATTGTCGTCTGGCTTTGTGGACAGAACATTTATGAGATTCCAACATATGGTATTCCTGGATCTTTTATATGTCGCAAAAGTTCTGTGTCAATAATGAGAGAGAATACGAGTTTTGTTCGGTCAAATAAGAAATTTTTTCGTTGGAAGGATTTTATACGGAGCTTTTACTTCAATGTTAGTACGGACTGTATCGAAAGCATGGGTTCTTATTTTTAAAGTTCATTTCTTAGTCTTTCAATATTTTAACCGTTTTTATTTGAAAATGGAAAATTTATACTTTATTTGGAAAATGAAATTGACTTACATGAGTTTCAGTATGAGCTTGGGATTGAACATGAATTAAACTGACTACTTTCCGATACAATATTTAAAAAAAGAAAAAAAAAGAAAGTTGCCACATTTTCGTAAAATAAATTGAACTTATGATATGAATTTCATAGACTATTCAAAAAAAAAAAAAAACAAAATGAGGATTATCATTATTGTTCCAATCCAGTACACCCCATTTTGTGTATCATTAATTGTGTGCACCAGCAAAGAAACATTTTTAATTTTATTAAAATGCGTTATTTTAGTTAAAGTTTAACTGTTTAAATTAAATTAACGAATATATAGACAAGAGTTAAAGGAAGAAATTTCATTTTTATCGGACCTTCACCAAATGTATTATTAATAAAGCATATAATTTAAAATGGCTCAGTTACTAATTGTTGGGTAAGCTGGGTTTGTTTATGTTTGAAAATTTCATCAAAGCTCGACTCCAGCTGTACAAGTACAGCCACAAATCATACACAGTAAAAAATGAAGTGAATTCAAGTTCATTCATGTAAACAATGAAGTTAAGTATTATTATTTTAAGAAAAAGCTTTTTATCATATTCAATGTTTCAGTACTTCGCACAATACTCAAAAGCAAGGATCTTTTCAAGTTTAACTAAATCATTCACCATGAACAAGTTAATATACACTGCACTGTTTCTGACCCTATTTTTGTTGATTTTAATGCAAAATGACCTCCTGAGTACAAGTATGATAACCGATTTTCCCCGATAATCCTCTTCTACTTTTTGAAAATTGTTCTCCCATACGTTTTTCCTTTTCAAAATTGCACAGTCATTATTTTTATTTTGAGAGGAAGGGGCATTATGTCAAACTTTTAACATTCTTCTGAAGAGGTTTCTACATTGCATCCTTTATTTCAGCTGGCATACAGAGCATCTTATACCACCTTCATGTCACGTATCTGGACATGCATTGTACCCATTTGAGGTATTCATTCATTCTTTTTTCTCAAAATGGGACGTATACCAATTTTAGGCTCCCACATGTGCATGTTAAAAAAGGGGAGGGGATTTTTTTTCTTTAGATTTTTTTAAAGTTATCATAGGAAAAAAAAACATAAATGAGCACTTCAAAGAAAAGAACTGATTACCTTTAACATGCAAATTCGCTTGAGTACATTTGGAGCTGATTTTAAATAAGAATGAAATTCTAGGCAGAATTTCATGCAATTGACTTTAAAAATAAGAATCTCTCTAAGAATTGAGCTTTGCAACCGTGGTTTTTCGCCAGCTTAGAAATTGATCACAAGAGAAAATAACCTTTCTATGAGTGCATTAGACTCGAGAAGACATACATTATGTAATGATGCGTGATTTAATTTATTGGTATGAAAATTCAATTTATTAATATGAAAATGTAAGAGCTGTACCCTAAGGGTGGATCTAGAAATGTTGCAAGGGAAGAGCGATTGATTTTAGTACGCATCTTTTACTCCACGTCTTGGTTTACAAATTTTGACTTCATATGTGTTTTGGACTTCAATTACGAAAAGTATTCCAAGGAGAGCCCCTAACCTCCTATTCTTCTGGCAATAAAAATAGTCTAAAACACCCTTTCTTGCACTTAATATTGAAAACTTACCAGTGGTGAGTCCACCAAGGAAGGGGCGATCGCCCCATAGTATCCTTGCTTGCTGTACCCAGCCACTTTTGATTGAAACATTCTTAGACAGGAATTTAAGTGAAACAGGCGATCGCAAATGACAATCGCTATTGGAAATCAATTAAATTAGAACGTTTCTTGATAAAAACATCGTGACGTCAGCATGACGTTTGCCTATAAAGAACGAGCTAGATAAAACGTCACAGCCTACTTGGCGAATAAGAGGAGATCACTGACTGCTTATGAGCTCTTATTGGCTCCACCCGTAGTGACGTCAGTGCCAAGTTAAGTTGATGATAATGTAATTCATTTCCCGTAGCGATTGCAATTCGAAGCGATTGCAATGGTGTTTCACTTGAATCCCTGCCTTAGTGCCTTTCACTTCCTGTCACTAAAGAAAACGGGACATTTTAGTACGTGACAGGGGACAACGGGACATGATAACTGAAAACAAAATGTATTGTCAACTTATTTATTCTCTGCGATTGTTTTTACATTCATCCCCTTTTACCCATCTTAAAATATAGCCACATAGGTTCCTAAAACCTGATGCAACTTTGGATGAACGGGGTGTAATGTAGTGGGCCTCCTCGTGGTCCATCCTGGTTAACACTAAATCCACTACAGCTGCATAACGAGTCAATAAACTTTGTTCAAGAGCTTCTGCCAGCAATAAAAACTTTGAATGAAGAGCTGTATCAGATAATGAGTCTTTTCGTGATTTTTACTTCTTTCTCAATAACATTCATGCTCTCGCAAGCGTTCTCAACATCAAATTTCTCTCAAATAAACTCTACTTCTGGAGATAATTGCACTAACACTCTTTTAAAAAGTGTAGAAAAACGAAAAGCACAGCAGGACTCCCGGAGTTTCCCTGCTCTACAGCAATGATTAATGGAAAAGAGGTTTTCAGAAAATACATATTTTGAAGGGACTACGAAATTCATGGCGGGAAAATCGATCGCGGTATTCGCCCCCTCTAAGTGACATCGATCATTACGAACCACCTGAGGAGTCATTCGTTTGCATGACACATTCAAAGATAAGGGAACAATGCCGCTCAGTGTATTTCAGAGACAAACATGTCCGCACCCCGATTTTATTTCTAGGTTGCCCCATTGCATTAATGGTTCGCTTTTGTAAGGAGGCAAACATGCTGTGTGTGTGTTCGGATTCAGACGATCTAGGATTGAATAATAAAATTCACTGCGGATTTAAAAAAAATAATCGAAAATTATATTTACTATCAGAGTGGCTAAATATAGATACATATAATAAAATGCTTTGTGAATACTTGACTTGAAGATAGTTATGTGTTTTTATGTCATTATGTCATAATCCAGAGAAAGATGTCGTGGTTACGTAGACTAAATGATACATTGCAAATTATTGTTATTGATTTAAATTTTAACTATTCTTTGCTCCTTTTGAGGCTATTGCGACACTTTTCCTTTATTATTATTTTTTAAATTGCTGCGCTTAGTTTTACGTTTCTTTTTTTTTTTAGAATCTGCTGTCTTTCTTTTTTTTTGGATTTAGTTTCTGAACTGATATTTAATATTAGCCAATACCGGTTAAGATTTTGATTGTCTTTTTAACCTTTTAAAACCAAAAATTTACAAATATTAAGATTTCTATTCCTGTCTCTTACACTGCCTCTCTCTCTCTTCATATATGTCTGTGCATTTATATATACATATATACATGTGTCTGCCCTTGTGGGTTTACATTATAATGATATAGAAAACCCACTCCCACACATTTCTGAGTAGATTACATATAGCACATGGAAAATGATATTCGTGGAAGAGTCATGAAATTTGAAGACTGTCATAAAAGGATGATAGATGAAGGGAAATATTTGAGTCTAGAAAATGTCTCCCTCCCCTCTTGTCTTTTTCTTTTGTCTTTGGTTATGTATTAGAAATTCCGACTTGGCAAACTGTGCCCTTGGAGTCTCTGTAAAATACATAGAAATTGAACTAATGCTCTCTTACTTCACAAACGTATGTAGATTTAAAAATATTTGAGTGTATATAGTTATTAATTTTCATGAATTTAGTTTTTGTAGTTAGTTTTTAATGTTAATGCTGTGATTTTTTTGAATGCACTAACTCGCAGAGCCCACTGAAGATATCGGCCTTAGAAGTATAAAATGTTTTTCCGTGACCCCTGCAGTTAAATTTTACATTTTCAGCCATTGGCTAAAACAAGTTTAACCATCTGAAGTTTAATAAAAAGTGTAGTCTCTGGCCATAGCCTTGTTGCCTCTTCAGTAAAGTAGTGCGTACAATGGAGATAGATGACATAATCGTTTTTGCTTGAAAAATGCTTTTCTCATTACCAACTTGTTTAATCAATCCCCTGAAAGATATCTGAGTGTTCTGAGCTGTTTGCACACGATTATAAATTAGTGAAAAATTAATAAGAGCCTGTAGATAATAAAATACATTTCATAAACATTGATGCTTAGTTAAAAAAAAAAGGAAATCCCCCTTTTCTCTTTTGAAAATGTTTGTTTTAATTAATAATTATTTTATTGGGAGAAATTTAAAAGTACTTAATGTTAAAACGATTTCCATTCTTAGTCTGAATATTGTTCAGAGCGTTCTGTTAGTATTTTGATTTTAAAACGTTTCAAAGTTTCCTTCTTTTCAGGTATTAATTTAAAGCCCAATATATATATATATAAATATATATATATATATATATATATATATATATATATATATATATATATATATATATATATATACACATACATACATACATACATACATACATACATACATACATACATACATACACTGCGATGCAAAAGTTTAGACAAATGGCAAATATGTGAATAAAAAGAAAACTATTCAACGAAATGCTTTCAAATTTCTACTGCAGGTAAACAATATGGTCCTAAATACGTGTCTGGAGTTCTGAAAACTATAACTGGAATCAAAGTTTGGATATTACAAAAGACATTTTTTTACATTGTTGCAAAAGTTTAGACAATAGTCAGATTTTATGCAAATATACCTTGAAATGTGATTGGTGGAGGAAATGCGGGACTTTATTATTCATTTATTAAGTGCAGAGATTGCTGAATAAATAATCAAAATCTCAAAAGCTCTGTAGTTCTCGTGTAAAGAAGATGAATAAGTTTGGAAGCCGAAATTTGAAAATGAACCTACTTTATTAATTTTTTGTCTTTTAAATCGGCTCTAGTATAGTTGTACATTGTTTTTTACTTTGTGGAGAGCAAATTCAGACATGCGTAAAGTTCAAAAGACCAAGAAAAAATATATTTCTTAAAGATGAAGGAATTGAAAAAACGGCTCGAACTGACGATTTGCCCTTTAATCCTACAAAACTTCAACTTGGGTCAAAAACAGCACGTGACAGCATAAGTAGATGAACAACTGAATCGGAATGCATAAAAAAAACAAAGAATTGTGTTTGAGCCTTTTCGGACAGAGTGTCCCAAATAAGCCAGATTTTATTGATAAAAGCAGCACAGCATATGATCATTGGATATTTCTCAAGTCCTGCGAAAAGGATTATAATCCATCTAGACCATCCCAATTTTAATAATTTTTATCAAAGGAAGTACCATTCAATTTTTAGTCACGATGATACATATGCTGCTTTTCACATTAAAATATGGCTTATTTGGGACACTCTGTCCGAAAAGGGTCAGGCACAATTCTTTGTTTTTTTTTTCTGCATTCCGATTCAGTTGTTCATCTACTTATGCTGTCACGTGCTGTTTTTGACCCAAGTTGAAGTTTTGTAGGATTAAGGGGCGAATCGTCAGTCTGAGCCGTTTTTTCAATTCCTTCATCCTTAAGAAATATAATTTTTATTGGACTTTTTGATCGATACGCATGTCTGAATTTGCTCTCCACAAAGTAAAAGACAATGTACTACCATACTAGAGCCGATTTAAAAGACAAAAAATTAATACAATAGGTTTATTTTCAAATTTTGGCTTTCAAACTTTCTCATCTTCTTTACACAAGAACTAAAGAGCTTTTGAGATTTTGATTATTTATTCAACAATCTCTGCACTTTATAAATGAATAATACAGTCCCGCATTTCCTACACCAATCACATTTCAAGGGATATTTGCATAAAATCTGACTATTGTCTAAACTTTTGCAACAATGTAAAAACATGTCTTTTGTAATATCCAAAATGTGATTCCAGTTATTGTTTTAAGAACTCCAGACACGTATTTGGGACCATATTGTGTACATGCAGTAGAAATTAGAAAACATTTCGTTGAATAGTTTTCTTTTTATTCACATATTCTCATTTTGTCTAAACTTTTGCATCGCAGTGTACATACATACATATATATAAATTACATTTGCCTTTTGCATTTTATATTTTAGTTTCTACCTTTTGATTTTCCTCTCTTCGTCTGTTTGTGCTATCGTATTCGCTATCCATGCACACTGCACACCCTATACTACACTGCAACGTTTCTTGACAAAGACATGGTGACGTCAGCATGACGTTAGCCTATGAAAAAGAGCTAGATAAAACGTCACAGCCTACTTGGCGAATTAGAGGAGATCGCCAAGATCTGACTGCTTGTGAGCTCTTTTGGCTCCGCCCGTTGGTTAGTTAAGTTGCTGTCTTGTATAGTCAAGGATTTTTTCCTGTTAAAGAGCTACCGTTGAAAATTAAAAAAAAAAAAGAAAGAAAGAAAAAGTTTTTGTCAACATGAATTTCTTACATACTGAAAAATCATACTGAGTTACCCAATCTAACTCTTTTCACGATGCATTTTTCTAATACAGTCGACGCTCGTTATAACGACCACTCGTTATAGAGACCAGAGGCGTATCCAGGAATTGATTTTGGGGGGTGCACATCGGACATCGACACTGTGATGAGAAAGGAAAAAAAATCAAGAAATATGGTGAAACTTTAAAAACGCAGTATTTCGTTTTAATTTTTTCTATTGAACGTTGCTCAAAGATTGTTTTTTTTTTTTCCCACAAAAATGAATGTCATGCAAGAACAATAAACATATTACGAAAAAAAATCTCAAGCCAAAAGCACTCAAGCCTTCATCGGAAAATTGATAGATCATTTATAATTTAAAAAAAAAATAGTTGCATGATAAAAAATATTTTTGAAGGTCCGAGAGTACCAAAATGAAATTTTTTGTACATTTTGGTTTTTATGAAGTTTTATTTTATGATTATTTTTGTTTCATCAAAGATAAGGTTTTTCTCATGCATATTCTACAAAATGTCCATTTAAACGTCCTTCAGACGTTGGGGAACGTGGGGGTAAGATTTAAATAACGGGGCAAATTGGAATGTTAAAACATTTTAACTCTTTTGCGCCATCCACCTCGCAATATACTATATTATTAAACCTATAGTCGATTGGACGATTGCTATTCAAATATAAATAGATCTAAAAATCAAAGGGAATATATACAACTCATTTTCAAAATTTCATACACATATTGTAATATTTTGCACTTTCTGGAAAATTGTTTTTGTTTTTCAGCTATTACTTAGTGCTTTTTTTTGAATCCCAGATGTGCTCATTGATTAATTAATTCATTCATTCGCATTCCTTCATTAATATTTCAACTTGTTTATTTATTCATTTCTAATAAAACTTTTAATAATAATATAAAAACTTTCATTTCATCCCATGAGAAAAGAAAGTAGAAACTGATCCTTTTTTCTCCAAGGTAAAAATTTACTGCTGAAATGAGCAGTAATGTTTCAATGTAAGTGTTAATATATATATATTTTTTAATGTGCGATAAGTTTTAAACAAAAATCCAATTTGTCACATTTCGAAAAAAAAAAAAAAAAATAAGCTGGTGTTTTGTTGATTTTTTTTTTACGATGTAAAATAATAATATGACAATTTGTTCAAAATACTCTTTAAACAAGAAGTTCTGTCAAGAACTAAACGAGCCTACTTTCCCGTACATCGACATCGGCATTCTAGCATCTGATCATTATTCTCTTGATCATCTGAGACTAAACATTATGTCAAACATACCTTTTTAGCACTTAAAGCTGATTTCTAAAAGCAAAATATACCCCTCTCATCAGATGAAATAGAGACATAAAAAGTAAATAAATGAATAAATGAAGTTTTGTCGTACCTTTTAAAGAATGTAACTGTTACAGTTCTTCCGTAGAAAAATTCCTCAATCGTTTTCAAAAAAAAAAAAAAAAAATTAAAAGTACAAAGTACATCAAAACACATTTTATCAAAGAAAGGAAAAAAAACTCGTCCGTCGATAAAATGTCTCGATTTTCACTTTTAAACCGTTGCCAGTTGTTAAATATAAATAAAGAATAAAATGCCCTCGTGAATGAAACACTTTTGTTACAAAAAAAATCGTCTGCCAAAAAAAAAAAAATAGTAATAAATAAAATAACACAAATGAATAAATAAACAAAAAATCGTCTGCACAGTCAGTCATTTTTTTCTGAGTCTGCATTTCCGCCATGTTTGTGGAGTCGGAGTCGGAATCAGAGTCCTCACAGAAGATTATTCAGAAAAGTACTTTACAAACATTATTTATCAAAACCATTTTTTTACAAAGTTAGTTTGAAGGAAATCCGACTTTAAGTTCCAGGATCAACATTCAACTTAAATTCCCCGTAGGCGCTAATGTTAAATTTTTTTCTGAATGGTTCAATATTGAACGAAAAATGGTTCAAACCAAAAAGCCAAATAAGGGAATGAACCTCTCCGAGATCTTTCAAACAAAAAAAAAGTTTATTCCATTCGGATGGTTCACTCAGAAGTTATTAGGTGGGGAAAGGTTGCTTGAACGGTTCAATGTTGAACGAAAAAATGTTCAAATTGAAAATTTAAATACTGTAATGAAGTATCCTTGCTGAGATCCTTCGAACAAAAAAAAAAGTTTATTTAAATCGGACTGTTCACTCAAAAATTATTAGGGGTGACAGCTTGCTTGAGCGGTTCAATGTTGAACGAAAAATTGTTCAAATCGGAAATGTAAATACGGGAATGAAGTATCCTTGATAAGATCTTTTGAACAAAAAAAAGTTTGTTGAAATCGGACTGTTCACTCAAAAGTTAGCATCGCGGGACAGGTTGTTTGAGCGGTTCAAAGTTGAACCAAAAATTGTTCAAATCGAAAAATCAAATATGGGAATGAGTTGTACTCGCCGAGATCTTTCCAACAAAAAAAAAGTTTGTCCAAATCGGAATATTCATTCAAAAGTTATTAGGGGGGGACGGACAGACAGACAGACCGACCGACAGACCGACAGACCGACAGACCGACACACAAATTCCCCATCTCAATACCCTACTTTCAAATTTTTAATTTTTCGATATTCATTTTACCTTTTTATTTTTTTAACTTGGCGATATTTTTTGGACTTGGCGATATTTTTTAGATGCATTAAGCCAATTTTAATACTTTTTTCGTCTTTCTTTTATTTTTAACGGGAAAGTAGGCTAAAAAGAGATAATAAGAGGAGGGGCAATGCCTAAACACATTTAAATCATTTAAATAAACTGCACATAATAGGAAGCTTAAACGTCTAACAATGTTTGTGAGAGGCGCGGGTACATCGCTCATTTTCCTCTTACATTTCCACAATTACAGAATAACAATCAGTTTTGCTTCTTCTTGTCGAAAACAGAAAATAATATGACAATATTTCAGTGTCCATAAAGTATTTTTCATTGCAAAAACCTGAAGCATATTTACATGAAGGTTACAGGTTTTTTTTTTAATTCGGTGCCACCATTTTTTATAGTCTTAACAAATCTTGGGAGGTGCATTGGTCCCTTGGCACCCCCCCTGGATACGCCACTGATAGAGACCATCCTAATATCACGACCGGTGAGAAAACCCCTCAACTGTATCCCAATATATTCTGTGTTCTACCTCTTATAGCGACCACTCGTTATAAAGACCGTTTTCTGTAGGACGGAGACGGTCGTTATATCGAGCGTCGACTGTATAAAAAGAGTTAATTGCTCTTTTTATAATGATAAAGTAATTTAATACCATTCTGGGTTTATTCTACATTCAGTTTCAGAGAACAAAGTTTCATAACGCTTACCTTTGCAGGATATTAATTTGCATGTAATTAATGCTCCGTCCTAACTGTTTTACTACTTCTACTGAAAAAACTATACTATAGTTGCAGAGCAAAAATCTAAGACATTTCTTCTTTTCTCCTGTTGTTTACCCTCTCTAATGCCTCGTCAAATATTCCGGCTCCTTTATCCAGTTTCGCGATAGCTAATGCTTGTATACAACATTTGTTTGATGGGGATTGTTCATTATTAATTTTCTTCCCGTAACATGGGTACTCTTCCAGGAATGTCCTTTCCGTTTGATGCACATAATTTGATCATTCGTCTACACACTTGTTTTAACAATTACGAAGACAAATTAATTACATTTTTTTTCTATTTCTGCGTCATACGGCAATTCATGAAAATTGCTTTGATGTCCATTGCAAAAAAGTATCCCGTTTGAAACTTTTGTGTTTTTATATATACATTGTAAAAAATTGTTGTTTTTTTTTACAGTATAATACACGTAATTTTATAATAATAAACTAAAAGTATTGCTAATTTTACAGTGATAAAATGTAAAATTTCTACTTTTACAGTACTAAACTGTAAAATTACTAATTTTATAGTAATAAACTGCAAAATTGCGAATTTTATTTTATTACTGTGCATTTGAGAGTTTTAAGTTGGAACCTCTGCTGCAAATATTATACTGTTATTTTTTACAGTATAATACAGATAAAATTGATGGCAATAGACTGTAAAATTTCTAACTTTACGGTAAGAAACCGTAAAATTGCTAGTTTTACAATTTATTATTGTGCATTTTACAGTTTTAAATTTGAACCTCAGCTGCCAGTATTATACTGTTGTTTTTACAGTGTAATACAGATAAATTTTAGAGCAATAAACCAGTAGGCAAATTCCATACTTTACAGTAAGAAACAAAAATTGCTAGTTTTACAGTTTATTACTGTGAATTTTAGTTTTAAATTTGAACCTTGGCTGCCGGTATTATACTGTAAAAACAACAGTTCCTTTTTTGCAGTGTAGTATTTCTCTAAATTGTTTTCCTGGAATCATGTTAGAACTTCCATATTTCTCTATCTAATTCCGTGGTTTAAGACTCATTCAAAATCGTATCTTACTTGCCATTGACGAAAAATAGACCCACTGTCTAATTTTCTTTTTTTGTATAAAAAAGTATTTCTCTGTTTTTTTTTATTGCACATTACTTCAATGGGTTGGATACATAAATTAAGATGCATTGGCACGATTGGATAGAGCCATCTCAGTTAACCAAATATGTTTTATGCATTTCAAGATTTCTTCGAATACATCTTAAAATGCATAAATTAGGTGACATGTTAAAATTATCCTTAGGTTATGAAGGGTTAGTCCAATTCTCTTACTTTGAACATTTACTAAAAATTGGTGATTGGATAAATTTTCATTACTGCGGCAAATAAGTATATGTGTTACAGATAGTACAATTGAATTTGAAGACAAGATAACTAACTACTTTTAAACCGACATTAAACATTGGTTGGCACGAAAATTTATTGTTTGAGGTTTCGTAATATTAATGAAAACGAATGACATATTTCAGTTTTTTCCACTTTAATGAAATAACAGAAATTAAGAATTCTTTTATTAATGCACTTTTATTAGTTTCACTTGAGACGGTCATCTGGGTACGTATGCAACTCTGAATAAAAGATAAAATTCACGTTCTTTGCAAATATAAAAGTAGAATACAGGGTGTCCACTCCTATCGTGGCCCAATAGCTAATTTCTAAACCGTTAGAGATAAGCATATAGTTTATTTAGGAAGAAATCTCTAAATTACGAAAGGAATTTGGGCTACGAAATGTTTTTCAAAAAAAAAAAATCAAATTTTGAAAGAGTTACGAAATTTTAATTTTTATACAGCTCCCCAGTCATATTAATCATACTTAGTAAAACATTCTTGACACTGTGACGTTTAAAACTAAAAAAAAATCACTCTTCTACGACGAAAATTGACCGAGTTATGACGTTTTGAAAAATTAAGATTTTGAAGGATTTCTCATACGGTCCCTTAAGCGATCTCTTGATGACGTCATGAAGTAATGCAAAATTTTGATTTTTCAAAACGTCATAACTCGGTCAATTTTTGTCGTAGAACAGTGATTTTTTTAAGTTTTAAACGTTACAGTGTCAAGAATGTTTTACTAAATAGGATTGATAGGACTGGGGGGCTGTATAAAAATTTAAATTTCGTAACTCTTTCAAAATTTGATTTTTTTGAAAAACATTTCGTAGCCCAAATTCCTTTCGCAATTTAGAGATTTTTTTCTAAATAAACTATATGCTTATCTCTAGCGGTTTAGAAATTAGCTATTGGGCCACGATAGGAGTGGACACCCTGTATTTACAACTATTATTAATACACAAAGCTAACCTATATTACATGTTGATGTACGAGTATTATAAGTGTTTCAGTTGTTTGTATGTAACTGAATAAAAATAACCGTTCTTCGCAAATATAAAAGTGATACATTTTTTTATTATTATTTATACTAAAGGCTAAACTATATTATTTAAACTATATTTCTTATATTACATGTTGATGTATTCATAAGAGTATCTCAAAGCGTATTTTTAGTTTTTTAAAACTAATTTAAAGATTATTTGCGATAAATTTCTACTCAATGCAAACTTTGATCTATTTGTCTTTAATCAAACACTTTAAACTCGGTTGAAAATGAGAAAGAAAAATACATTTTTATTATATTTAACAAGATGTCTCGTCGATTCTATTTTATAACGTAACACTTTTTCTAAAATAAATCGAAAAGCTTCTTGATTGACAAGTCCTCGCCTCAGTCGTCTTAACCTAATGAAACGCGCAAAGTTCTCGAATTGAAAACTCTTTAATTCGGAGAACCAATAATGATCAGACGCTTTTAAACCGTGCCGCGAATTTATAATCGAGTTTAAACTTAAAATGAGTCGCAAGATTTCTTGTTAAGACGCGTTGAAATGCGAGTCGCGAACTGTTGTTTCAAGTGGACTGTGTAATTAAGAATAATGGCAATTGCGTTTCTTCGGAATTTCTCGTTAAATATATCGGTTGAAATTAAGAGATTCGTTTGCAAATTGGAAATGTGGCGGTGGAAAGAGTAATTCTATTACTTTGTTCGGAACTAAGGGTCATGTTTGCTGCCCTCGGTTTTCCATCCTCGGGCGCAAGTGAAACTTCATTAGATATTTAATTCTCATCTGATTTTTATTTGGTTTAAAGCGGCAAATAGTATGCGATATTTCCCCTTTAAACTTTTCTAAGAGTTTAAGTAAGATTCGCGCACTTATGTTAAAAGGGTTGCTTTTGTGCTGATTACATATTTAAGTGAAACAATGTATTGTTTAACGTTGACATTCTTTAAAATAAAATATTTCATTGCAATGTGTTTGTGGCCAAGGAGTTTTGCGCCATAAGAGTGGGAATTTTTACGATAAAATATACAGAATGATTTTAACTCATGTTATGAAAGAGCCATTTTCATGGCCTGCAATATGTTTTGAGTTGATTAAATTTACTTAAACCAAAAACGCTCTAGTGTATTAACGTATTGTTCAAGGTTCAAAAGAAACCAAAGCTAGGAATCAAATTGTATAGTATACCAGAAAAATAGATTTTGAACATTTTAAACGAAAGTTGCAGCATTGTGCATAAACATGGAGTTTAAATTTTTCACTGCATTAAAAGTCATTAAAAAAGGATAAACTGCGAAGGACTTTTGAGACATTGAACGAAATAAACAAATGCAAATCAAGACATGGAGTGCTTGTGAGTACTTGGTTCCTTTACAAATCTACAGTTGACGTCTGCTTTAAATTTCACACGGTAGTAGTTGGGTAACCTAAAAGAGTTGTAGAGGGTGTCTGACGGAGTATTCATGGAAACTGCATAGTTTTAAATAAAGTACCATGCGTATATGTACAATCTCTTAAAAACTGCATGAAATGCCATTTTCTAAAAATTTGTTTAAGAATATAGTAAATAATGAAGAAACATTGTAAATGTCTTTTAAAAAGTAAACATTCATTTTTATTCATATAAAAAGTGAGGTTTATTCTTCTTTGAAAGATATTTTGCAACTATATTAAATTTCGAAAACTTACGTTTCAATTATTCAAATTTTGGCATTTTCATAAAATTCTGAACAATAATTAATTTATTTTACCGCACTGATAAAACCCTAAAAAAAAAGCTCTCACAGATATCAACATTTTCCCTACATTTATATTTGGTATATAGTTTGATCTCACCAAGTGTAGTAAAGCTTCTTAGAAGATCAACCGACTTCAGTTTACATATGGGCTTTTAAACGTTTAGTTCAGCTAGACTCATTGGCCTTCAAGATCCTTTCCGCTTAGGAGTATTTTAAGAAAAGCGGTGTTTTCTGTACTTGAGTTCCTACGAGCACTTTCATTCACAATCGTAAGTTAGTCGTGGACTATCCAATAGATGAAAGTAACTTCTGTTTTAGCTCAAAATATTCTATCCTCAACTTTGAGCGAAGTAAAAACATCAGAAATAACTTATTTTCTTATTGAGGGGAAGATGGGAGCGAAAGTGGTTTATTTATGACACATAAATGATTAGTGAATAATGATCCAAATTCAGGTGAAATCATAATAGAACTCAATACAATTTGCGGTGCAAATTCAATGAGGGTGAAACATTTTAACTCATACTTTTGATCTCCTTGTATTTGAGTTAAAGATTGCGAATGCATCTGCGTTATTGGTGCGCTGCAGCATTTGGTAATTTAATGATCAAACGCACAAAATGGTTGACGTTATCTAAAATGCCTTAGATAATTTCCTGTGGCATTATCCGGAAATCCAAATCCCCGCGAAACGATGGCAAAGCATTATGGGAAACAGCTTTCTGAGAATACCAAATAAATTCAAAGCAAACAATGTAAGAGTTGACTTGTTTTACGTCAACCCACTAGTTAGTTTAGATTGCAAGAAAATGCAGTGCACGTTTTTGAAAACGTACAATTTTCTGTTGAGTCTGTCGGCCATTTTAATTACTCGGGCCTGTCTTGCAGATTAAAGAAAGAGAACGATACCTTAAGACAGAGTTCTCGTCGTTTTAATTAAGCCGATTCCTAGTGGAGAAAACCCATCTGTCAACCCTTACACTCGAAAACAGCGTTCATAATTCTGTCCGAAAAAGATTTCTAATTAATTCTGTCCGGAATATTGTGCACGAGAGGAAGTAATCCTCACAAAATTGGATTCATAATTATTTATTTTAAGACGAAGGAAAACGTCACGAGTTTCGTATTGATTGAATGCCATTGGAACTATTTGAGATTCGCATGCGGAACAATGGGGTTCAAATCGATTCTCACATTGGTTGAGATACCGATACACACGGAAGATTCGTTTGATATTAAGCGGAATAAAGTATTAAAATCGATTTCAACAAGAGTTATGTTAACCCTTAGTGAGGTTTGATGATTAATGTGCCCGCAGTTATTCTTACTTTTAGGTTTTCCAATGAAGATAGCGGGATTTCATCTTTCGGATGACTTTCTACGAGATGTATTGCTAAACACGAACCCCAATCTATTGATAATTTTTCATCAAATTTCACATCAACTGAAGTGGGAAAACAGCTAGAGGTTGCATGAGAAATCTAACTTTCTTTTGCCAAAACAAACGATTTTGATGCAATTCAATGCTCACACCCTAAAACTTCAATAACCTAAAAATGAAAATAACCTAAAACTGTAAGGTAATGCTAATTTAACCGGGTTGTGAAATCAAAGCAATTATGCTTAGAATTGGAAACTGTATTAAAACATAAGGTTTTAAGAAGTTGTTTGATTTCAAATAATACATAATTTGTTTACGTCTCATAACTATTTGCGCCATTGAAAATTATTGATTTTAATAGGTGTTCGCAGGCGAATTGCTACACCTTTTTAACTATTGATATAAATAATACACTTATTTCCTTTTTTTCACATATCTGCAGATTTATTCTTTTCCTATGTTTTGAAATACATATCTGCATATTATTAAAAAAAGTTACTTAAATATAAATTGAAGTATAAAAATCTAGATGTATTTATAAAATAATTCTGAAACTAACGGAGGTTATTCATGCAGAATGTCGCTTGACCTTTTCATAGAAAAAAGCTGCATTGTGTGCTAACCATAGTTCAAATATAACAACAGTGGTAGTTTGGTATTACACAAATGTAATCGTGTGAAAATCAAATAATGCGAGAAGTTTCCGATGGAGAAAAAGTTTAATGCTTTTTACTGTATCGTTATTGCAAAAGTTTCGCATCATTTAACATTATAGATTCAAATCTTTTGCGTTAACACCTACGCGAGAAATAGGAAATCTCTATTTCTCTTGCTGAAAACGCATTTATTTCCACTGACCCTCGAATCTGAATACAATAGGGGTATAAAATGTTATTAAGTGCAATGGGTTACCAATTGAAGGATGTGAGAAATGTATCAGGTTAAATGATTCTTAAAGGGAATTTAAGTTTTCACACTGTAAAAAATGAATGCTGTTTTTATAGTATAATACAGCTAATTTTATAGTAATAAACTGTAAAAATTGCTAATTTTATAGTAATAAACTGTAGACTTTCTAATAAACTGTAAAATTGCTAACTTTACAGTTTATTGCCGACCATTTTATAGTTTTAAACTGGAACCTATGCTGCCAGTATTATACTGTTGTTTTTACAGTGTAATACAGATAAATTTTAGGGCAATAAGCTTTAAAATTCCATACTTTACAGTAAGAAACAAAAATTGCTAGTTTTACAGTTTATTACTGTAAATTTTACAATTTTAAATTGGAATTTCGGCTGCCAGTAATATACTGTAAAAACAACAGCTCATTTTTTGCAATGCAAGAATAGTTTTCCATAAAATTAAAAGAATTAAAACAAAATTTTAGGGTGCACAAATGGCAGTCCAAACTGTAGCATAATGGTTTGGAGTTAAAAGGTGTCCTCTTTTAATACAAAGAAATGATACGTTTGGTGAAATAATATTCTGGGGAAATATAAATTATAACTTAGCTTCGTAATTTGATTTTTCAATTTTTTACTCACATATTGTAAAAAAAAGCGGTTTAACTGGAAAAATTTCATTTAAAAACAGCATTAATAGTGCATATGTACTGAAAATAACCCAAAAGGTTTAGATAATTAATTTAATGTCTTTTTTGCAATAACTAGTGGCTTTTTTTTTAAATATGAAACATAGATATGTTTTCAGAAAAGTTTTTACTGTTAAGATGATACATTTAAAATAATGTTTAGGATAAATTCACTACTATGTGAAATCAGTAAGTTGAAAATAAGAATTGAAAGAGAATGTACCCAAATAATAACTGGTTGAGAAAGCTTAGGACTCCATTAATCAGCGTTATGAGCTTTGTCTGAATTCCAATAATTGAAACATTCAACACTTTCAATTTCTACATTTGTTGATATTATTTCAGCTTTCAAATATTTTCAATAACAAATTATTATTGGTGTCATAACTATTTAAATTCTATATACATTTTACGTGGTGTACAATCAGTAGATGATCAACAAGTGCTTATATTTCTTGCACAATTCGTAAAACTTCTTGTTAAATATCGTATTAATCTAAGGATGTCTGTAAGCAATGGCACTTTTAATCTGCAGCGCAAGGGGACGAATGATCTATACTGTCTGGTTTTCTTAGGTAAAACCTTCCGCGTGGTTACGAATGCGTCAGGTCTTCTCTGATCTTACCAAAGTAGGGGTGATAACTAAGATAAGGGGAAGAATAATAAGAAGCATTTTGAGTCCTATCAAACAACGTAAAATGATGCCAATTTCAAATAGATAGTTTAGTTGAATGTCAAAAGGAGGATCCGGATTAAAGGTCCAAAGCCAAAAGGTCCACGAACAGAAGATTTTGTCCAAAAGGTCTGTGGGATGGAAGATCCGAGAGACAGAAGGTCCGCCAGACATAAGATCCAATGACCATAACGTCCAAGGAACATAAGGTCCGACAGACAAAAGTTTTACGAACAGAAGATCCACATTTTTGGACAGCGATGGCATAAGGTCCAGTTTTCTCAGTGGGGTGGTCATAAGGTCAACATTTTGAAGCTGGGTCATTCCATTTTAAATCAACAAATGGGGTGCGCATCACCATTTTTGATTTTGATGAAAATTTGCATGCGTATTCTTTTTACCTCCCAGAGCTCAAAATAATGTTCATTTTATTTTTAAAAAATTTACCCTTTGATATATAGGCCATTTTTGTTGTTGGCAGCAGAGAAAATCGGGCGTTTTGATTCTTTGTCTTATGAACTATAACTTTTTTTCTATCAAAGATTTTGAGCTCAAATATAGCTCATTGGAAAGCTAAGAAAAAGATCTTTTTATATATGCTATCAATACATTTCAGATATAAAAAAAAATATTTATTTTTTCAAGGGCAAAGTTCACGACGAAAATGACATTTTTTACTACTTTCGAACATTAAAAAACCCATGGAGGGTTCCAAGTAACAAGCCGATTTTTTCATCATATATTCATAGTCATGGTTACTTACTGTATAAAAAAAACTGGCTTGTTCCTTCACCCCTTTTATGAGATATGCCCCCCCAAAGTTGAACATTTTTTAAAAAATCCAATTTTCAACGTTAAAAAAATGCATGTGGGGGGCAAGATAAAAATTTTTTTATATGTGGTATTTAAAGTACTTTTTACCAGCTTTTTAAAAAAATAAAAGTTGCTTTGTTATTCAAAGGCGTTTGGCAGATATAAGGGACTGAACTTTCAAAAAATTGCACAAAAACACCACGATTATTTTCATTTTTAAAATCTTATTTTTATTTAAATGTAATTATATACCTAATTCTTTGCCTTAAATGCTAAAAAAAGACTAAGAAGAGCAATGAAAAAACATATTTAAAGTTTAATAAGATAATTTAATATTTTTAACACCTGGGAATATAGAATACCACTAAACTTGTCTGATTTTTAAACATCTGATTGCTACCTACAACAGGACTGAGCATTTCTCAACTTGTCCAGGTTTGTTCATACCATGTGGTCATCCTTGTTCTGGCTTGTTCTCACATGTGTATCTTAGTTGTCTTACAAATTCTGAAAGAAGTAGGTTTTTGAGCTAGTGTTTCTGCTGTAAAATCTTGTGAAGCTGATGTGATTTCTTTTCATTTCAAGTTCATTCATATTCACAGAATGTTTTGTTAAAGGTAAAAGAAGAAATTCTGTAGAATCCTTAAATATAAATTTAAATTTGTCTTTCTACATGTAAACTGTAAATAAGTTATGGATAACCCTAAATGCTCCATAGGAGTTTTTGAGAATGATGATTGTAATATTTTAAGTTACAGTAGGCAGTCTACTGTAAATAGTATTTCTGAGTACAGTGATGATGATAAAACTTTACTGCACCTGAGAACTAGGTGTAAAACTATTGAAACTATTTGTACCTACCAGCAAGAAGTTCCATAAAGGTGGCAAAACTTGGCAAGAAATTTTTTTGCATGGTAGGTTCAAACAGTTTCAATAGTTTTACACCCAGTACTTGGGTGCAGTAAAGTTTTATCATCATCACTGTACTCAGAAATACTATTTACAGTAGACTGCCTACTGTAACTTAAAATATTACAATCATCATTCTCAAAAACTCCTATGGAGCATTTAGGGTTATCCATAACTTATTAACAGTTTCCATGTAGAAAGACAAATTTAAATTTATATTTAAGGATTCTAAAGAATTTTTTCTTTTACCTTTAACAAAACATTCTGTGAATATGAATGAACTTGAATTGAAAAGAAATCACATCAGCTTCACAAGATTTTACAGCAGAAACACTAGCTCAACAACCTACTTCTTTCAGAATTTGAAAGACAACTAAGATACACATGTGAGAGCAAGCCAGAACAAGGATGACCACATGGTATGAACAAACCTGGACAAGTTGAGAAATGCTCAGTCCAGTTGTAGGTAGCAATCAGATGTTTAAAAATCAGACAAGTTTAGTGGTATTCTATATTCCCAGGTGTTAAAAATATTAAATTATCTTATTAAACTTTAAAAATGTTTCTTCATTGCTCTTCTTAGTCTTTTTTTAGCATTTAAGGCAAAGAATAAGGTATATAATTGCATTTAAATAAAATAAAAGATTTAAAAAAATGAAAATAATCGTGTTGTTTTTGTGCAATTTCTTGAAAGTTCAGTCCCTTATATCTGCAGGGCGAGGACTGCTGATGGTCTTAGAAAAAGGTGAGAAAGGTGACAAATTTTAAAACAAAGGTGACTAAAAAGTGACAAAAAAGTAACTAAAAGGTGACTAAAAGTAATTTGTTAAGAATTCAAAAAGAAGAAAACGGTTATCCTTTTTTCTAACTTTCACCAAAATAGCCTCTACACACTATTTTAAAAGACTTAGATTCTAACAATGAATATGACAGGGCTGGAAGTAATAAACTGTTTTAGGACATATTTTTAAAAAAACTTTCAGTGTAAACTCTATGTTATGTTTAAAGATTTTTCTTTAAAATCAATTAAATTAACACCTGAAATTATGAAGTAAAGATAATGACAATGTATTTAATGAACATTTTTTTTTCATATTTTTAATAGCTTATTGCAAAATTATCGGCATTCTTTTTCTTGTTTCTTTGTAAATACAAAGCATAAATGTTCGCTAAAAAGTATTGACAATACAGAATGAGTGAGAAAATAAAATTTGAAAAATCAGAAACTTTAATTGAAGCAAAATGATAACTTACAAGGTGAAAATAAAATAACATTGAAGTATAAAACTGAAGATATTATTTCATATGAATAAAAGTGTAATGTCTTTTGCTTGGGGGGGGGGGGAGGTACTGAAAATATACAGGGCACATGTCCAATACTGAAGAGAGAAAAACTTTTATATCATATTTTAAGTCTTGTGAGCACTGTGCTGTGAAAATGTTTTTTTTTTCTTTTTAATTTTACCAAAGCCTTACATACATCAGCAAAATTGCATGTTAAACTTGTAAAAAATTTCTTTTCAATGCATTAGTAATTTATTTTTGCTGTGAGAGCTACAAAAAGTAATTTTAAATGAAGTTATTAAAAAATCATAATAACTAATGTTATTACAAAAGTTTAAAAAAATGTAAAATATTTACAGGATACAGAAAAATTGAAACCTTACGCATGACACGCAATAATAGTTTTAAAAATTTAACTCAAACATTAGAGAATTTTAAAATTCACAAAAAAAAAATATTTGCAAAATTTTCTGCAGAGCGAAACATAAAGAAATCTCCAACAGAAAATATTAATTTATTTCATTAAAAAGCGATTTCCAATGCTGGCGGTTCATTTCTGAATTTC